>CAUYQG010121254.1:0-18369 GCA_963574415.1 Tarsius wallacei | reverse complement strand
AGAAGAACAAAATCATGAACTTCGCAGCAACCTGGATGGAATTAGAGTCTATAATACTGGGTGATCTTTCACAAAACCAAAGAACTGAGTATCACATGTTCTCAGTCGTAAGTGGACCTTAAACAACTACCGTATTACCATAGGAAAAGAATTGACAGTAACAGGAAACTGTGGGGGGTAGAGGGGGTAGAGAGGTGGGATTGACAGTAGTTGAAATCTGCCCGGGGAAGTGGGGGGCACACCTCATCAACAAGAGTACCTGCACAATGAATATTTGTATACTTAACCCTAAATTGTACCCCACAATTTTAAAATGAAATAAATCCTGCTTTAAGAAAAACAATACTAGTGACATTTTTCACAGAAATAGAAAAAAGATTCTAAAATTTGTATAGAACAAACAACAAAAAAAGCCCAAATAGCCAAAGTAATCAAAAGCATTAAGAAGAAAACTAGAGCTATTCCACGATGTGACTTCAAAATATTCTACAAGTCTATGTAATCCAAAGAGCATGGTTCTGGCAAAAACATAATTAAAACAACAGCAACAACCACATAGACTAATGGAACAGAGTTGATACACCAGAAATAAATCTATATATTTATGGTCCATTGATTTTTGACAAACATATCAAGAACATACCATGAGGAAAGGACAGACTCTTCAACAACTGGCTGTTGGACAACTGGGTATCCCTATGCAGAAGAATGGAATGAGATCTTTATATCATACCATGTACAAAAGTCATCTTAGGATGAGTTAAAGACTTAAGTGTAAGACCCCACGTGGCAAACTACTAGAAGAAAGCAGAGAAAAAGTCCCATGGCATCACTGGTCTGGGCAATGGTTTTTTTGGACATGAACTCAAAAGCACAGGCAACAATTGCAAAAATAGAAAGTGGGTTTACAACAAACTAACAAGCTTCTGCTCAGCTAAGGGAACAATCAGCAGGGTGAAGAGATAAACTACAGAAGGGGAGAAAACATTTGCCAGCCGTACATCTGATAAGGGCTTGATATCCAAAATATGTAAGAAGCACAAACAATTCAACAATAAGAAAACAACTTGATTTTCAAAATGGGCAAAAGATTTGAAAAAACATTTCTAAAAAGAGGACATGGAAATGACCAATAGGTATTTAAAAATTGCTCAACATCATTCATCATCAGGAAAATGTGAATTAAAACCACAATGACGCTTTACCTCACATCAGTTAGAATAACTGTTACAAAAAACGTGAAAAATAACAAGTGTCCGAGAAGATGTGGAGAAAAGGGAATCTGTACATTCTGTTGGTGTAAATATAAACTATTACAGCCATTATGAAAGGGAGTACAGAAGTTCTTTTAAAAAAATAAAAATAGAACTACCATATAATCCAATAATCCCACTGCTGGGTATATATTCTCTCTCTTTTTGAAATATTGCCTCTCTCACATTCATACATTCTATGGTGGGCATTTCTACCTTTGACACGTTATACTTTCCCATTTTTTTCTTCCTTGTCTCATAAACTTTCTTGAATATTTTCTGTTCCTACACCTTTGAAATTCCTAATAAACTTCAAGTATTTAATTATGAATTTCAGGAACATTTAACCTTGGCGGGGAAGAAATTAGGGACAAGGACAAATCTAGAAATGGCAAATGGCAAATTTACATACACAAACCAAGAACTCTGCCTTTAGATGTCTCACAGTATAGTCAAGGAAACAGAGAGGGGAGACTCATCTTAATAATAATGCAATGTAATCACTAAATGCATGCATTGCATTTGACAGTGAATACACAGAGGAAGGAATATCTCCAAGTTGTGTCATTTGGGCACATTATTAAATCTTTCTGCACAATATTTTTCTTATTACTGAGAATGGACATGATAAAGTCCATGGAGACAAAATTTTTAAAGCATGATGCTTTGTACCTGGTACATTGAAAATAGCAACAAACTGAATTAAATTTGGGATTATGGCAACAAAGATTATAGTGAAAAATCTGCCTGGAGATGCAGATGATTGTGAGAAAGATAAGTAGGTGTTCTCTAGAGGGAGAAGATGAAAGAAAGACCATCATTCCCAAAGGAGGGAAGTGGTAACTCAGAAAGAGTTCACATTTATTGAACACTTACAATGTGCTAGGCACTACACTGGGGTCAATAAACTATGGCCTTGTGCCAAATCTATCCTTCGGGCTGCTTGCTTTTGTAAACAAGGTTTTATCGCAGTACAGCTATGACCAACTGTGTACTTTTTGTCTTTGGTGGCTTTTACGCCACAACAGCAGTGTTGAGTTGCTGCAACAGAGACTGCACGTCCCTTATTCCAGACAAAAATGTTTAGTATCTGACACTTTTCAATAAACATTTTCTGATCCTTGCACTAATGCTAAAGTCTACAAGTCAATTTTCTCATTTAATTATCACATCATGTAACATCAAGGGAAAATGAAAGGGTGTGGTCAGTTGATGAAAGGCAGTTCTATGAAACTGGCTCAAGTCTGATATTAAGGCATGGAGGCAGAGAGTGCTTGGCAAAGAGTAGGAACTAAGACAAGAAAGGCAAATTACAAGTTTAGTGTTTAAGTATTTTGTTCACAAAATGTTGAAAGTAATGACAAGGAGAGCGGGATACTAGCTGGGTCAGATAAAGCATAATTTTCAAAAACGAGCCCACACTTACATGCTCAGGCAAAGAACAGACCAATCTACTATTTCTTCCCTTTTTGAATTACTTTATCTTCTCATATTTGCTGTTTGTGTGTTACCCACTTTTACTGCTTGTTTAGTCAATATGTGCCTGTCATCCTTAAGAATTTAGTTACAAAAAGACTTTGTCACCCTCTCCAATACTTTATTCAAACCCCAACCTATTCCCTCATTCACCTTCATGATTTATGTTTGTGGGCTTTATTTTTCTTTTCAAATTTTTGCCCTCTTATTGTGTCTTATAGCTTCTTAATTTTCAAAAAACCACAGCCTACACAAACTCTGACATGCATTTCGATCTGCCTTGCCAAGATTTTTCTGAGCTTGTGAGTCAATGTTTAAAATAACCTACAGGAACTGGGCTGTAATAATCTTAGGATATTTCACTCTTGGGAGAGTTGTTACTGTTTCTTAAGATGACAGACATACCTAAGTCAAGAATATCACCTCTAATTCCCCAAAGCAAATCTGTTTACACTGCAGTTCATTTTCAAGATGTTTGCAATGCATCTACCTCAAGGAGCTCCCAGAACACAATGTTTAGCATAATTATTGAATTCTCATGAGTGAAATGAAATCAGTATTTGAGATGGATGACTATACATATTTAGAGGAGGAAAAAAATAGTCCAACTTAGTCAGGAATGTCTTTTCAGGTGGGAGAATTTGACCTTAAAACTGGAATTGTGAAAAATGAATTATAATCAAGTATAACTATAAGAATAATAACAAAACACATAGGGAAACATGTAAGGATAAGTAACCACTGGGACTAATCAAGAATGATAAAGATATTATATTGTATCAATGTAATATAATTAATATTTATCTATCCCTTCACTTCACTCATTATTTCATTCATCATATTTCCATCTAGCAATCATTCCAAGCACTGTGCAAGTGAATGAGAATTTAGAGATAAAGAATTTTTGGAGTTCAAAGCTCAATATGGCAAACAAAGCATGTATATATAATTAGATGTATGCATGTATATGCACACACAGATATATACATACACGCATATAGATATATATGATTTATTCAAATGCAATTATATGTTATATGTCTATACATTCACAGTAATTGTATGATGGTCACAGTCATCATTTACCAAACATCTTATATTAGTTACCATTCTTACAACATTTATAATCTAGGAACCTAGCAAAGTTGATATCCATATAGTCATGGAGGCTCACATAGGACAGATAATTTGCTCAAGGATACATGGCTTACAAGTGGCAAAGCCAGACATTTAACCCAAGGAGACTGTCTCTACAGCTGACCATGTATTTTCCCCCATGTTGTGCTGCCTCTCTGAGAGATTGATTATTGCCAACAACAGAAACATATTCAAGAAATAGCATAGAGGCAGAGGTGACCAGCAATGGTGAAATAGTGCAGTGGTTGTTAGGAAAATATTCAGGAAGATTCCTCATAGTCTTTTAGGGGAATAAAACACCTCCTGCGTGAATCAACTAAAGAAAGACTTTTCTTCCATTTTAGAATATTTTGCAATTGATGTCTGGAATTGCAGACTTTTCAGGTCAATGTTCTTTCAACTGGTTTTTAATTCCTGACCCGGTTCTCTTCACCATATAACAGGAAGGCTGATCAGAGATCTTCTGACCAGGATTCCCATGTACCTTAGATTGGAGTTAATATGGGGTAACTGAATTTGCTTATATTAAATATAAAAGGCCCAGATTTACATTTGAATCTCTTCCTAGTTGAATTCCAGGCAGACACTAAGGTTTCCAAGGAGTTTCTCTTCAAGAACTTCTGCCACACAAATAGCAAAAGAATGCTGAGAATAAGTTTAGAATCAAAATGAATTGAAATTAGGAATCTGGACTTGGTTGTATCCTGAATTTTTTTTTCCCGAGCTGAAACTCTGACTGATGAAATGTGCTGCATGTTGCACTGATGTTTTTAATGTTAGTAACGCTCTTAGAAACTATGAAGTTTTCCACATTGGGGAGTTTTCCACAATCGTCTGAGCCAATGCATCTCAAACCTCAATGTGCATGCAAATCTTCTGGGCGTCTTTTTAAAATGCTGATTCTGATTCAGTAAGTTTGAGATTCTGTATTTCTAACCAATGCCTAGGCGAAGCCCGTGCTGCTGGTTAATAGAATTGAAGATATTGGAATGACAAGATATAAATGACAGTGGTGGAAAACTGGGGGGGGGGCACAGGGAGGGAAAGGGAGGTGGGATTAACAGTAGTGAATATCTGTCTGGAGACTGGGGGACACCCCTTATCAACAAGGTTGCCTGAACGGTGCATATTTGTATACTTAACCCTTAACTGTACCCCAATTTTAAAATAGAAAATATTTTTAATAAAAAAGTTATAAATGCTGGTTATAACTGGTTTCCTAGCCATCTCTCTTGCCTTTTTTGGTAATATGGAAGATATAAAACAAAATTTATATAATGGAAAATAGCAAGTGTGAATGACATGCAATAGGTTGTCAAAACAGATTTAATTATATTTCAGGATATGATAAAAAAAATACAGAGCTAGTCAAGAAATATTCCACACTCCTGGTGGTGTAACCCCATTATCTGTGGTGAGGATCAGGTTTTCTCCCACTCTGTCTGAGAGAGATGGTTCGTAAAATACAATAAAAATAAGCTACCAGAAAAAGACACAAAAAGAAATACCAAATGCAAGCTTTTAAAAAACATTTAGATTCAAAAATCATAAAATTTCTCTAAGTTTATATAAACATTTTGCAATACTGTCAATTTCTATGAGCATTTCCTCACAGGCAACCAATATATACATACCCCACTATGGGAGCATTACTCCTGCGATGATCAGTTCAGTAGGAAATGCAAATATGTACACTTTTTATAGGATTGCATACTACATGGCATGATGTTATGCACACCATAGACACAGCCTGTTAACTGCTCACTGAAGAGTCTGGGTTTTTCTCATATGAGTAACATTGAAATGTTGTTTTTACATTCTAAATTTTCCTCCTGTTTAGATTCCTTCTGTTTGCTCCCTCTGACCTTTTGTTTTAAAAAAGCATCCAAATACCCTTACTGTTACTGAAACAGAATGAAACGTAGGGTGAAGGATGACCCTTCTTGTGTGAGGTGACTGCAGCCGAAAAGAATTATTATTTTAATAGGGTTTGACAACTTCGGAGGAGAGTTGTTTGATGGTTTTGTAGTTACGGAGGTTTTCATGTTTTTTTCCAGTCATGAATTGAGATAAATATACCTTTTTGACATGGGAGCAGGAATGTGAAGATTTCAGTGACCCTGTGAGGTCATTGAAATATTGTTAAAATAATTAGTCATAAAAGAACACGGCCTATGCTTTCCAATATTGGGGGAGTTAAAAACAAAAAGGATATAACTAGTGTGCTATGGGTGAATGATGGGAACCCATTTTAACATAAATTGGACAGGAGAAATTGAAATGCCATAGTTGATGGTACTGCCTTGTCTATTATAAGAGACATGGAGGTCAGGTGAATACATCAACTGTGACTCATAATATAGATGTTGCTCCTCAAACTCATGATCAGAATCAAAAGGAGGCAGCAAAGAAGAGATCAGAAGGAAGGTAATATGGGGAAGCCAGCTTCATAACGTGTGTGGATTGGAAAAGGTGTCAAATACCTGCTAATTTGAACATTTGCCTCCAAAACAATTTTCCCACTCCAAATACTATAGTATATTCCCCTCGGCTGAAATAAAGTCTGACATATTTGGCTTCTTTAAATATTTAATTATTGTGTAATTGGCTATTTTTAACCACCCTCCACTTCTGCGGTGTTAATACAGGATGGGGAAACTATTCTTCCCCTTCAGCTACAGAGATCATTGGAACCTACTGGAGATTGCTTTGTTTCATAATCCTTTGTTTCATGTTCTGTCAGTCTGGAGAAAAGTGAATGTATCATAACATGAAAAATTGAGTCACATTCAGAAACGATAATTCACTACTTGGTTATACTGAGAGGTTTCCTCAAATAGTCTCCAAGACCTCAAGACTTAAGGTGTTATCAAAACATATGAACTGGTACTAGATAGCCTGGACGTTGATAAGATGTAGTCTTTTCACTCTGACTTTTTTAGTTTTTTTGGGATATTACATGGATATCTGTAAGAGTTCTTTATCAAATAACATTAAGTAAATATCATTGCTATTATTTAGACATTACTGTAGTCTGTACTCCTACAAAAATTTTCATTAGACGATTATTAGGGTTTTTAATTTCTCTTGGACAATTTCTTTCCTGTAATCAGGTAAAGGGTGCTGGACCACCAAGATATGGACAGCAAATTTGAAAGGATCCAATTTTCTTAGTACTCTACACTGACTAACCTTCAAGGTTAAAAGTACTGTAGTCAGTCAAAATCCGGCTCTACCTTTCACCAGCCATGAAAACTTTGAAATACCTTTTAACTTCTTTGAACTTTAGTTTTCTTATCTTCAAGATAGCTATAATGGGCAAATCTACCTCACAGAGTTTTCCTGAGTATCAATTGAGTTACTACTTGTAAAATTCTTAGCACAGAGTCTGGATTGTAATAAACATTCACCAAATAGTAGCAACTATTATATTTAAGTAGTTTTATATTTAAAGGAAATTTACAGAAGTCACGTAAGGTAGATGATATTAATTCTCTTTGCTCAAAAAAAAAAAAAACAACAGACTCAGAAAGGTTAAGTAGTTTTGACATCACACAGTAAATTAATTCAAAAGATGAAATCAATCCAAGGATTTTCTCTACCCTATATTATTATTCTGCAAATGACCTTTTCTTTGCAATTATGTGGCGGGGCAACTTTTGTGCCTAGCAGTATCTTTTGACCTGAATGTTGCAGATTCCTCTCACATCTGTTCTGTTTTTTATGGTCCTGATTGTAGAAGCTAATGTCTATTAATCCATTACTCTCAGAGCTGTGGATTTGTACATAAGATTCTGATTTTAGCTTTTTCACATATAAAGTTATGTGGTCTGAAAACATGAATCCCATCTCTAGTCTACTAAGAGAGTGCAATTATGTTACCTATCTTTTAAATTTTCTGCTTCTTTTGAAGCCTGTGAACATAGGAATATGTGACATAGCAAAACTCTGAAAATAAATATACATGTTTATCTTCTGACTGGTACAGCCGCAGTCATACCTGGGGATTGGCATTATCCATAAGTAGTGGCCAGATATTGCTAAAATTTTATTTTCTAGGAGTAATAATACCTACAAATAATAATCAAATAAGAGACTAAGGGGGTACAAAAATTCAGATCTACGGTCTTTCCATAATTATCTCTCAAGACTAGGTTGCTGGAATAATTAGAAATAATTGACTGTATAGCTCCTGGAAGGCCAAACTGTGGCACAGGGCAATCTGGCTAAAGCTTAAATGTCAAGAGAAGCTTCAAGTCCAGAAATCAAATATTAGGACAGAGCCCACAGGGAGTTGTGGTTTCTAATAACTAAAAGTAAGCCCTTAATAAAAAACGCAAGAGGGCTTGTTTGGTCAGGTAAGGCAATCTAGATAGTTCAAGACCAAAATACTAGAAAACGGAGAATGCTGAACTTCCTTCTAAAACAGCGTTCATTTAACAACTACTTAGACTTTCATGATTCCTCCTGGGCTTGGGCTGCCTCTTGAAGTGTTAAATAAGGTATTTTTGTAGCTGTCAATCTAGACAGTATGAAGCTTATTTATGGTAGTACTAGAAGGTGGGGGATAGTGACTATTTAACAAATGGTTAGACATTGGGATCTAAAAAGTTATCTCCCCGCAAATCCACCTCAGCACCAACTCACCAAGAGAATTTCAACTGCTTTTATAAACTCAAAGGCCCCTTTTGCCTTTCTCTATAGGCAATAGGATATGACTTGCTCAAACCTCACTTAAGTTTGTCAAATTCAGGTACCTATTAGAAATTAACACTTTTCCAAGCAGTAAATCTTAAATATCAAGTGTACAGACTCTAGCCTATATTTTCCGAGTTCAATCCAAGCTCCACAATTTATTAATGCTGACCCTGAGCAAATTACTTGACCACGTTAACCTCTATATATTTAAAATAGGAATCGTAAGACTATGCACCTCAGATGACTGATGTGCAAGGATGAAATGAGATGAAGTCCATAAGACGTTCAAAATGTTGACTGTCATAATTAACAGTATGGGAAAAAATAAACTATTCAAAACAGATGGAGTCATCAGGAGCTGGTATGAAAATCAGGGGGTTATGTAATTTTCTGAGAATTACACGTGAGAATGCAAAATTTTCTGATTTAAGAGTACAGGGCCATCTCACATGAATTTGAAACATGATGCAATGATCTCCTATTTAACATTAATCTATCTGGAGGAAGGCATTAAATTGTAAGAGTTGCAAGGGGTCATTTTTTAGAATTTCTGCAAAGTGAGAAATTGACAAGTATCTAAGGCAGAACATCAGAAGGAATACGGCTAATGGCCCTTACCCAGCAAGGAGCAAAGAACTGGTGAGAAACTTTTGCTGAAGCACAGCCATGAAGCCATCTTGTCATCTCTAAATAATCTTTTCGTATTATTATTCACGGAAATAAAACTGTTTGGAATTTGAAAAATAACAGTGCTTGTGGAGAGGACGTCTCTTAACTTTGGTAAGAGTAGGTATTGAAGCTATAAACAATAGTCTTTGTGAGAGAATGGGCCTTGCTCAAACAATATTTCCAAAGACCTTCATTTGCAAAATCTATCCTACAGAAATGAGGACACTGGTACATCAGGATTCATATAGAAAGAAATTAATTTTGGTATTTTTATCATTGCTAAAAAAAATTGAGATTATGCATAAAAGTGAGTAAATGATATATAATAATGCATAACATAAAGTATGAGGCAATTATTAAAAGCAGTAAGTTAGTTAAATACACGCTAATCAGGGAAAGAAGAAGAAAGGAAAGAAGAATGGGAAAAAAGAAGTAATGGGAAAAAAGAAATTTCCAAATTTCACAAATAAAGAAGCCTGTTTCAATAAATCATCATGAAAGCCATGAACATTTTCCCCAGGGTTTGTGAAAAATGTCCTGGGATGTTGGCCTCCTAGAGCTCATAGCATGATTTGAACCTGAAGCACTCACTTGACTTCTCATCCATTTAATACTGAGTGACTATTGCACGAGAAGCAGCACCCTCACCCAGACATCTGTGGAGTTTCTTAATTTCTTCATTATCAGCAAATCTTTTTATGATTGTGCAGAGACTCCAGCAGTAAATCTGCAGTACTTGAACTTTTGGGGGAGTGAAGTCCTCATTTGAACATATGATTAAAAAAAAAGACTGTAGCACATATGTGCAAATATAGCACAAAGTGAGCCTACCTAAGAATGAGGCCAACAAACAAAGTTAGAACCAAGATAGAGAACCCTGGTGATATTGTGAGATAAGCCTGCACAGAAAGTCAGCTCCGTCCTCAAATGTTCAGATAAATGAGATTATACATTCTACTTTGAGCGTGGTTGAGTTGGGCTTCTGAGACTGCAGTAAATACCTTATCAAACAAGAAGAAAAGATGGGTGAAGAAATGATTAGGTATAGATTTGGTGGCAGGAAGTTGAAATGGTACCAATCTGTTGGCATCAATTTTCTCAGTTACAAGAAAAGGTTATTGCAGGGAGAAGAGGAAGATGATGGAGTTGGGTAGATCAGACAAACAGAGAAGATTTGAAAAGAATGGGACAGTGAATTGAACTGAATAGAGAAATACAATGTGATCTTCTGGTTTAATTAATTTCTCAAGATCTGATTTCAAAAAGTGCATGTCTTTTGTTTTTAAAAGATATAGAAGTCTAATACCTAACAACAATTGAAAATAAAATTAGAAAATATCCAAAATTCTACAACCTTAGGACAATTTTCCTTTAGGATTACTAGCCAATCTCTTCCCATGTGCAATATTCTGTGTTGCAGAGGATTTTTCATTGCATGATCTTCCTTTTTTTGTTTAACCAGAACTCATATTGCACATTTATTTATTATCCTAAGAAGATTAAAACATAAAATAAAAATTCATGACTCTTTAGTTTTAATTTCTACAAGATGAGCAAGATTTTCTTGTGTATATTATAATTTTTAAGTACTTTACTATAAATTTTGTTTTTTAGTAGATAAGGTGACAATGAACATCTCCATGTATAATAATAATAAAGAAAGAATTTTGCTTGTTCTCTTTTCTTTAGCTTTTAGTTAGAAAATATTTCCAATATATTTAATCACTTTTTCTTCTAGGCCACTTTTTTAAAAGATCCAAAAACGTGGATTTTATTTCCTTGTTCCCATATATTCTATTTAGTCATAGAATATATTTAGTCACTTTCCTCTTAAGCTATTTCTTCAAAAGATGCCACCAACAACTTGGATTCTAGTTCCTAGTTCCTATTCACTACATGAGTCATTCTCATTTGTGTCACCACACTGTGATAACAAAAAGACATTCAACAAAAAGGAAATCAAGTATACTTCTCCAACTAGGGTTCAACTGTAATATGAAACTGCAATAATCTTAAATATATATCTAGTATTCTTATCAAGTTTCCATAAATCCTTGTTAGAAACAAAAAATCATTTAAAAACAATGTTTGTCAATAACCAATACAACACAACTAGGGAAGAAATTGTC
The DNA here is from genome assembly GCA_963574415.1 of Tarsius wallacei. Classification (NCBI taxonomy): domain Eukaryota; kingdom Metazoa; phylum Chordata; class Mammalia; order Primates; family Tarsiidae; genus Tarsius; species Tarsius wallacei. The sequence goes on along the minus strand of CAUYQG010121254.1, from coordinate 7,007 downwards.
TCTTACGCTTCAGTACTTTTTTTTTTTTAAAGAGAGAAAAGTTTATTTAAAAGTAAATTAGAGAAAGAGAAGGGAGAAAGAAGATTCACCTCCCCAAGGTGGGGGAGGGGGCCGCTTCAGTACTTTTATAAACACTGCTGCCAATATTACTTCTTCATGCTGAGATACCTTATTTATAATATACTTATTAGTTACAATGTATATGGGAAGAGTAATAACAAACATTTGTACAGTCTATTAACATTTGCAATACTCCTCTCTCTCTCTCTCTCTCTCTTTTCCTCTCTGTTGGGGGATCTTATCATGGTGCTCGGGCTAGACTACGGAGGTTTAAGCAATCCTTATGCCTCAGTTTTTCAATTAGCTGAGATTAAGGTATGCATTACTGCACCTAGTTCCAATGCACTTTTAACCTTACTTTTCTGCGTTCTTCCTAGATAGCAGGTAGGATTTTTGTTGTACCTCTTCAAATGTGAAAACTGAAGCACAAAGAATTTTGTTAATATGGAAAAATTCACACAGCTAGAAGTGGCTTGACTATAAAGATCTGCTAAGAATTAGGATACAGATGTGAATTCAAATGTATTGCTTCAATACTTTATTATCTCTGATTCTAAACAAATTAACATCCCCATGGTGCTCTCTGAAATTTTAGATAACATTATCTACACTGTAGGTCTGTGCAATAATTTTATATCACTCCACTGAAATCTTTTGATGTAATGTCATCAGCTACTCTTTTACTGACAGTTTCAGTGGGTGCTTTTAACCTTGTTGCTGTATTTGTCCTTGCTGTCATTGCCTTTCTTAGTGAAGTGCTCTGTTTTATTGATTTTTGGGACGCCCTAGTCTCATAATTACTTTGCCTCAGTCTTATTAGATGTTGTTTTCTTCTCTTAATGCTGCATCCCTTACTCTGTGCCTGAATAATCTATACTCTCTCCCTATGTAACCTCACTCCTTGCATGCCATATCATCCTTGCTGCTATTTTGATCTAGTTGACTGAATTGTGTTCCCTTCAAAAGATATGTCCAAGATCTAGTCCTAGGTACCTGTGAATGTGACTTATTTGGAAATAAAGGTCTTGCAGATGTAATTAAGTAAAGGGTGTCGAGATGAGGTAACCTTAGGGTGGGCTCTAAATCTAATTACTCATGTCTTTTTTGATTGTTGCTGTCTTTTTTTTCAAGGAGAGGACACAGACACAAAGAAGAGGATGATATGAAGTTAGAGATAAAGATTGGAGTGATGTGTCTACAAACCAAGGAACATCAAGGATTACTAGCAGTCACTAGAAGCTAGGAAAATGATGTGGAACAAACCCTCCCCAAAAGCCTTCAGAAGGAGCCAACCTTGCTGACATCTTAATTTCATAGTGTTAGCTTCCAGAACTGTGAAAAAATACATTTCTGTTGTGGTAATTCAACTAGTCTGTGGTGATTTGTAATGGCATCGCTAGGAAATATATTCCCAAACCCATCTTTCTAGCTCAATTTACTGTCTATATTAATGTGGGTGTACCAAGACATGTAAATCTGTTGATCCAAAATTAGTTTTTCAAACGCTATCTCAAAACCTGTTCTGTTCACTGGTAGAAAACAGCAAGACTATCTGTAGTCAGGGCAATATTTTTCACTTAAGAAATGCCTTTTGTTCTTATGACTCCAGTTACCAGAAGTCCATGTCTATAATCTTGATCTGTATTTCTAGTTCTGAATCAGTAAAACCTACTACCTACTTGATACCTGTCTCTCCTTGGTATTTGAAAGAACACTCATCCTCCATATATCGAAATAAGAAATTAAAAAGGATGCTCCCACACCAAGTTCTGTAGTGGATAAAACCAATATCCAAAAGAACATTCAGTTCTCTATTTCGGCTTTCCCAGTGAGTGTTTTCATCTTATAAGAATTTGAACAAGCAAGAAACCTAGGAGGCTTTGTTAGACTTAACTCTCCTTAAACCATTCCCAGAGTACAACCAATATATCGCCAGTCCCACTTATATTCAATAACTCTTCAATTTGTTAACTTCTTTCCATCTCCCTCATCTTCTTTTTAGGACACACTTTTGTTGTTTCTTTCTTGGATTTTGCAAATACTTATGAAATGCAGATATTTCTGCTGTTTGCAATCCCAAATCCAAATAAATACTATATTAGCATTTTTTTTTATCATAATGGTGACCACATCTCACCCCAACACATCTACCCCTACTCTTTGAATTACTTGTGTAGGTCCCTGCTACTCTTACCCCAAACCTGAAAAAAGCCTCAAGATCCTACAGAGAGTTGCCTCAATCTTTACTCCCATTTCACATTTCTGTTCTCTGCCCATAGCGAACTACTGCTGGCTTTAAAACCCACATCATGCTGATTTCTGTACACCTGCCTGAGATGTTCTCTTTTCTCCTTTAGATTGTTAGTGTGTGAAATGTCTTTAAAACTTATAATAGCCTGGAATAGCTTGCTTGCTATAAGTAACTGCATTTTTGTTAAAAGTCCTCCATCTTAACTGCTTGCTACCCAGATGTAGCACCCCCCCCCCCCCCGCATGTGGTTAAAATAAGTTCCTTGTACTCACAGACCCACATTCATGTTTCCCATAAACTGTTTCTCCTGACCATTTGGAAACTCCCTAGTCACAAGTTCCGTGTAATTGTATGCCTTGTTAACTGAACTCAAATGTTGTGCCTTGCAAAACTCCATTGTTACATTCTCATATTATAAGCCTACATTTTGTTAGTGACCTAACCAAGGTAACTCCATGACCGAACCAAGGTAACTCCATCATATAGTAGTCCCTCCACATTGTCTCCATGTAACTGCCTTAATTGTTCCAGTTACCGGCTGTGCCTGGGACATAAAGTTAATCAAAACTCCCCAACAATCAAAAGTTCCCATTTTAGTTGCTAAGTTGCTAGTTTGTGGTTGCTAAGATTGCTAAGGTGCTACATATCCTTGCGGTTTTTGCCTTTATAAGCCCACCAACTGCTTCACTCGGGGCTGAGAGTCCTTTAGGACAACAGTTCGCTCTCGGTCGCCAGCATAAAAAGAGGACTCTTAATTAAATTCTCTGCATAATGGCAATCTACCTTCTCACACTCCGGTCATAACATGTGTGCTTTTGTATCTCAGCCTGAAAGTTACTTTCTTAGGAGACACTTTCTTATTTCCGCAAATTGCCAGGCTAACTTACTGTATGCTCTTCTAGTATTATTTCTCTTTATTTTATAGAAGCCGTTATGGAAATTCTACATTTATTTGTATGATTATAGGATTCATTTCAGCTTGATCCTCTAGAATATGACAATGTGCTTGTCTTCTTTACTATATTTCCACTGTGTTGCCAAGCATCAGGACTGGCAGAAAGAGATGCTAAAAATAGTTGTTGATAAATGCTGTTGAACAAATATGCAAAACACACGTGGTGTGGCTATGCAACCGTGAATATATTGATCACCATCTTTGTAGTCATAGAGTTTTGATCTACAGGAATTTGTGGAAGGACCAATTTCCATTTCGGAGCTGGAAGTTGAGAACTTGATTCAAGACATGGCAGCAGGTACCTGAATGAAGCATACACGGAGTTCCTGTTAGCTGTCTGCTATCCAGCCCTAATCTGCTCCCCTGCAATAGACAGATGCAGAAAACTGAGCCCTTCCAGGTGGACACTGCTAATTTATGAAATGTTCAGCATCAAGGGCTGCTTGTATATTTTCTGCCAGAGAGATATTTATTACCACCAGTGAAGGGAAATACAATAAAAACAATTATTCAAAAACCAATTTCCCTGGCCAGTTCTATGTTATATGCTGCTGCTACTGTGAATATTTGTGTCTTAAATAAATGCTTTTTCACTCTTAACACCTCATACTGCTGCTGCATGATTTCAAAACCGAGAAAACAGGTTACCTGACTGTATTGATGAAGAGGTCTAATATGTCTTCTTAGGAATTTTTATTTACAGTGTGTTAGAATGTTGCTTGTTTATGAAGAAACGCTCCATTCCATTGATGCTACATTGTCTTTTGTGTGGGGGGGCGGGGGCTGTCTGGTTTTGTTAAATCCTGAGCCTGAGCTCTGGCTTGGAGATATTTCTGCTATCAAGTCTCGTCTATTTTAGCTTATGAGGCTTCTTTCTCTTAGTCCTTACATGCTGACAATAATTCCAGATCTATTTTTTCTCTCAAGAGGGCTAGTTGACAATACATTTAAAGATATAGTGTAAATTTCCTAATTTGATAATAAACTTAAAGACATAGTATAAATTATCAAGCAATGTACATGTTGGTAGTTAAGTCTTTTACTAATATGAAATCAAAGCAAAATTTACCCTTGCCACGCTTTTGTCTGCTTAATTTGTTCGCATGCAATAGGCATCCCTTATGTTTTATTTTATCTGGGATGTTTCCTTGTCACTGGCTTACCTGTAGCCGTATCCATGCTGTCCTATTCTTCTGACATAAGATTATAAGTTTCATTTTAATTGTTTATTTAGCTTCTCATCTTCCCCATTAGACAGAAACACCTTAGAGTCAAAGACCCATCCTATCTGTCACACCACTCTATCATCATTGTCTTGTGGAAGACCTAGATGCTCCTCTTCTCCTTCTGTGGTCTTGTAGGCAGATCTATTGATGCTACCTGTTCATTTCAGTTGCCCATTCCTAAAATATGGATAAGCATGCTTTTTCCACAGGGGCTTTCTAAGGGCTCATTGGCTAATATTTGCAGAATGCCTCTAAGACAATAAGTACTTTGAAGGCACCAAGAGCCATTATGTATGAAACTGTGAGAAAGAAACTGCTTGGGAAGGTGTTGCAGTGCAGTGCTGAGTAGAATGGAGCAAGGGTTCTCCCCAGATTGCAGTTTATACCAGGGAGGCAAAGCTTTCTGAAAAGGTGTGCCTACAATAACTTCCTTTGAAGCAGGTCAAATGTTGAGAGTGGCCATGGCTAAATAAAAGTGGACGATCACTCTAAGTCAGGTGAACAATTTCCTCTACTACCTGTTTCCCTAGGGAACTAGAAGAAAATAAGTACAACCACTATGGAAATTTGGACTTTCTATGACCAAGAGAATTTTATTTTCTTCTCTGTATGAAGACTCTGCCTGGTTGCCTGACATGGGAGTTTCCCTCCCTGATTGCTTCCCAATTCTTACTTGATGTAACTGGGGTATGTGTTCCAGGTTATGTGGCAAAATTCCCAAATGACAGAGCAGGCCTGAATGTCTAGCCTGCAACCTCTCCTCCTTCTTGTCCGGTTTTCTGTATTTTGTCTTTTCTTCCACAACTATGACTGAGATCTACTTGTGAGACCCCTCCAAGGTAGACATGATGGGGAATAAATAAAGAGGTCTTTCCTCCTGTGTATCCATGGACTCATCTGGATAGCCAGTTCTCTCCTAAGTATGTGTGTTTCTTCTTTATGTTGAATCGTGGATTCATGAAGATGTAGTATAATTTAAACTAAAAAAGGCTTTAGACATCCTCATTTAACAGATGAGGAAACTAAGATGTGTATGTAAGAGCATTATATCACCCCTAACTGATGATACTGATGATAATATTGATAGTGATTTTGATGATGATAATGATAAGTGAGATGATGATGACAATGATGAAGATGGAGATGATGCCCACCCCTATTCACCATGCAGCCTAGATCTAGGTCAGGTGTTCTTGTTTCATGCTTCTATATTGAGAAATCTTCTCTTTCTCCTTCCGGAGGAAAATACAGCTTTTCTGAAGTACATTTCATCCAGTTTTATCACCTATAAGTCCTTTTATGTAAAGTCACTGGCAGACCTCTTGAACACTTTTTAATCATGGAAGGCCTCAGCACCTGGTTCCTGTATCCTTGATGGCTTGAATATCTACAGAGACGATTAATTCAGCAATTTAGCATGTCGGTTTTGATTTTCTCAATTCAAATTCTGTTTTTCAACTCCACTTTAGCTACTTATTTTTTTAAAAATTGGCTAGGCATTATTATCTGTAGCTATACCACCTTCAAAATCTTGATTTAAAACATCAAAGTCTATAGTAAATATCCCAACTAACTTACTCTGTCCCCCACATTCAGGCAATTATTCAATCTCATCTTCGATCCAGTTCATTGACCCTATTACTTATTTTACTTGCCATGAATTCCATCAGGTTCCCAACTCTCTCAATTCTCAGTTTATGTTCTATGGTCCATGATAGAAACCACTCTTACACACATTCTTAATTCCCACACTTCAACTCCTTTGTCTGCCTTCCTCATCTCCTTGATTTTATTCATTTGTCAAAATCTAACTCTTCATTTATTTTTTTTCTCTTACCAAACATATTTGGAGAAAAATACACTACCATGTTCTCCAGTTTTTAATTTATGACCACCAATTGCAAATGAGAACTTAGTACTTCCCGGAAATCCTGCTCGTCAATTTACTCTCTTATTCTCTTCTCATTGCTAACTGATAGTCTTATATCTTATTTCACCAAGAAAATAGAAGCAGTTGTAAATAAACTTAGCTAGTGTGCCTACCACCAAAAAAATTATCAATAATTCTATATCTGTGCCAAAGCGTTTATCTTCCATCCCTTCCTTCCTGCTACAATGAATGAAGGCTACAATCCTATCTCTGAATAATTCTTACATTTGTACATTAGTTCTTACACTGTCACCTCTGCAAGAAGGATATTCTAAAATGAATTATCCTTTTTGTGTCATCAGTGTATCTTTCTCTACTGAATTGTGCTTATCAGATTGCAAACCTAACATAATATATTTCATCAGACAATAAAACAGGATGGCTAGACTCATTGTTTCATAAAGCACCTGCAAATATCTAATCATTTTTTTTTTTTTTTTTTTGTTTTTTTTTTTTTTTTTTTTTTTTTTTTTTTGAGTTGGAGTCTCACTCTGTCGCCCAGACTGGAGTGCAGTGGCCGCTCCCGCCCACCGCAGCCTCGACCTGCTGGGCTCCGGCGATCCTTCCGCCTCAGCCTTCCCAGTA
>CAUYQG010121246.1:0-51414 GCA_963574415.1 Tarsius wallacei | reverse complement strand
AATTTTAAAGACAGATCTTTACTTTGAGTTTTTGGTTACGCTGTGAAACACTGATACAACATTAAGACATTCTAGGCAGCCGAACTCGGTGGCTCAGCCTGTAATCCCACACCTTGGGAGGCTGAGGTGAGTGGATTGCCTAAGCCTACGGGTTCAAGATCCACCTGGGCAACTTGGTGAGACCTCATCTCTATAATAAATCAAAAATTAGCTGGGCGTGGTAGCGCAAGCCTGTAGTTCCAACTACTTGGAAGGCTGAGGCGGAAGGATCACCGGAGCCCAACAGGTCGAGGCTGAGGTGGCCGGGAGCCTGCCACTGCCCTCCAGCCTGGGCAACAGAGTGAGAATCCAACTCAAAAAAAAACCCAAAAACCTCTGGAAAGTGAGGGAGCTAAGCACGTGAGAAGGAGAATTGGCAAATGTTACAGCAAATGCAAAGGCCCTAAGGTGAAAACACAGCTCCTTTTTTTTGACCCTTGAGCCTCCGTGGAGCCCTTGATAATTATGAGCATTACTTAGACTGTTGGCACATAGAATAAAGGCTTATTAATCTCTACTGTAAATATATACTTCATAATATGAAGTAAACATTTTGGGGGGGTATACATTTTTTGCTACTTTTAAGTTTTTGTGTTTTTAAAAAATTACATGCGGGCCGGGCATGGTGGCTCACACCTGTAATCCCAGCAATTTGGGAGGTGGAGGCGAGAGGATTGCCTGAGTCCACAGGTTCGAGACCTGCCCGGGCAACTTGGCAAGACCTCATCTCTACAATAAATCAAAAAATTAGCCGGGCGTGGCGCGCCTGTAGTTCCAGCTACTCGGAAGGCTGAGGTGGAAGGATCGCCGGAGCCCAACAGGTCGAGGCTGAGGTGGCCGGGAGCGGCCACTGCACTCCAGTCTGGTCGACAGAGTGAGACTCTAACTCAAAAAAAAAAAAAAAAGAATCCTAATGCCACCTCAAATGTTTCTGATTCTTAAATATTCTTTACTATGGGCTTCATGCCTAGTGTTTTTAAGTTATAAAGATTATTTCACGTAAAGTATTATAGAAGGCAATATCTAGAACTGTCCATAAGTTAGATAGTTTACGTTTGTAGTTTATAAATCACCATGTGTTAAACTTTATTATGAGTTTACAATTTGAATTTAAAAGTTCCTCTAGGCTTTCTCTCTCTCAAAGATAGATAGGTAGATAGATAGATAGATAGATAGATAGATAGTCAGATGGATACTTTCTTTTTAGATTACCTTTTGCTTTTCTGATAACCAACACACTGACAACACTATACTCAAATACAAGGGTGAGGAACATACTGAGTGGCAGAGTATTAGACAAATGGGTAAAATTCCAGAATTAAACTGATATAAAACCAAAAAAAAACTTAAGAAAAAAGTAAAAAATGGAAATGTAGTCTAGTGATAAAGATTCTATTTTAATATACATGGCATGTTAATTAAAATAATAGAGGGGATGGTTGCTGAAAAACATAAATGGATAAATGGACAGTATTACTTTATGAATATGTCAGTAAGAAGAGATTTTTGACAGGAAGGGGAATTCTCCAAGTTCAATGTAAGGATTTATACATATAATTTTCATTTGACTGGTGAGAGTTACTTTCATAGCACTTTAAAAGCAGACCAATAATACAACCAGTTTCTAACTGTTTTTACAATTTTTTCCTACAGTGACTTTTTAAATCCAAATCTAATCAAGCTTCCACTGAAGAGACACTGTTATATTAAACATATACATGTTTAAGATATATATTACCTGGATTTCAATAAATCAGAGATGGTTAAAAATAGAATGAATAATAGCATAAAAATGATTTCTGATTAATTATATTATATTAAATAAAATTATCGATGCCAAGAACAAAATATAATCACTAAATTATTTTCCCTTTTTCTACATGTGGTTAGATTTTTTTTTTTTTAATGAGAGAAATGGTACATGAGCAAACTTGGAAAACAATAGGTATTGCTGAATAATATAAAGTTTGAGAATATGCTTTCTTTGCATAACACACATTAGTGACATAATATTTTTAAATTTAGAAATAGATAAAGTATACATTTTATATAATGTGAATGTCTTCCTAGGGTTTTGTTTTGTTTTAATTTGGGAGTGAGAGTAAAGGAAGCTATTTGTAAATAATACTAAGTCTGTGTGTTCCTGCTTCTGAATTAATCTTGAGGTATCATGAGGATCAAATGTTCTCTAAAATTAAATTTTCTCTAAACCTGAGTCTTCTCCTACACTAGTAGAAAGAAAAGGCCTCTACTGGTTAGTGTATAAGAAAAGAGAATCATACATTTGAATCTATCACAGGAAAAATATAAAATATTTTAAAATAATATTTAATCAACTTGAAACAAACAAAAAATAGCTATTCAGGCCTGCCCTTAACATTTGTGGAAACTGGGGAAGTAGGACAAATTTACTTCCTCATATTATATGATTACATGGTTTAAAGACACAAATCAAGCTGAAGATTTGTTAAATAAGGCATGTTGAAGCTTTCTACATTGACATATACAACTTCATAACAATAGCATATACCAGATTGAAATTTGAATCCTAAAAATACTTGAAGTTCCATGCTGGAATATGGAGATTGGAAAGCAGGCCCTAGGTCATAATCTTCATTCTCTTAGTTTTATCATCTTGCATAATGAGTGGTCATGCATACATTCAATAAAATGCTCCAGCCTACTTGTCTTGCTTCTCTTCCTTGGGACCTTCCTTTGGCCTAGAATCACACATACTATTCCTTCAGAAGGGCACTTGGGAAGGGGCTTGAACAGACCTTGGAAGAAATCTTAGGACATTTTATTTTATTACACGAAGAATTGCACAGTTTCAAGAACTGGAACATTAACTTGCCACATGGGCATATTCATATGGCACATTCACTTGCGTCAAGGACTCCTCACAAACTCCTTCCCACTACCCTGTAAGAGGAAGGTGAAAGTGCCTTGTGGTTGGTTCTAAAGGGCAGGCCTAGAACACTGAACTCCTCTTCCCTAAAATCTAAGTGTTGCTCTGCAACTGCCCTGCTCCACCTGAAAAGCCAAGGTAAAGAAAATGTCTCTGACGTCAAATTCTTAAACAGATTGATAATGGTAACTTTAACATAAATGGGAGAAATCTAAGGCAGGAACTTCATTCTTCACCCACAGTACTTGGCATGGGATATGGGACAAGTATTAGGCTTTCGCTGGTTTTTTTTCTTTACACATTTATCAAAGTTAAAAATAAAAATATCCAGAAAAAGACAGACATGTGAGAATGGAGCTCAGGATAATGATTATGATGTAGATTTAGCATGCTCATTTTAGATAGAGATAAACTTGTAAAAGTTAGATGAGATATCACAAAGAGTAATCAAATCATAAGAAAGAAGAGATAATGTGTTATACTATTTTGAGGGACAATGATGATTTGGATAAAAAGTTAAAAATCAAAAACAGAGATGTAGAGAAAAATTATATATATATATACAGATTCAGATTCATGAAAACCATGGTTGGAAAGGTTGATGGATTTTGAAGCAGAAAACAGTGCAGTAAGTCATAATGTTAGAAAGAGATTGATTGCTAATCTCTTCCACCAAACATGCTACCATAATCAGAATACTCCAGTTTATTCAAAACTATTGCCTTTTTCTCTAGCAACAAATATAGTTATTTTTTACTAATGCAATGGAGTCTTAGTATCCATAGAAAAGGTATAAAATACCAAATGATTCTCAGCTCAAAAATAGTTGAAGCATAACCATTTATTATTACTAAAGTAATAGGCATGGTTATGCTAATAATAGGTAATATTCTTTTTTTTTTTAGTATGGAGTTGCATTGTGTTGTGTCTAAGAAAAAGTGTGAATAATTTTGTGAAATATGTTTAAGGAGATTAAATGAATTTGCAATCCAGAAAAAATGAACTGGAATTTGAAAGCACATACACTTTTTCTCCTAGCGTCTACTTGTTTTTTGGAAGCTGTGAGATGGAGAAACAGTGATACCGATGCCTTTTTTTTTTTTTTTTGGTCTGACCTATTGGAAAGTTGGGCCCCCAGAGGATGTTGCAGTTCTCGAAGCTGCACGGACAGCTCAGGATCTACGCGGTCACTGGGGACTCGAAAACATCCTGATAGGAGAACACAGTGGCCCCTGAGAATTCGGGGATGCTCACAGCTGCAGAGCCCGCAACATGTGTTACAGCTCTCTTAGTTTGGAGTTTGGTGAGCTGAGCCAGGAGAAGTGTTTGCAGCTCTGCCATTCGGCTGGTCGGTGAGCCAGTCCCCAAGGAGTGTTAACAGTCATATGGCGAAGTGTTTACTGGTTGGTTGATTCTGTGAGCCAGCAAGTCACGCCCCCAAGGGGCGTTGAAGCTCTCTCAGCTCAGTAGGTCCAGCTCTTCCAGTCCTGTGTGTGCAGCTCTTGTAGTTCATCAGCTCCGGGTTCTTGTCAAACACCCAGGAAGAATGAGGGACAGGACACCGAAGAGTAAGCAGGAATTTATTAGAAGACAGATCGCTGCTCTATCTTTTGGCTAAGATCAAGGGTAGAAGACAGAAGGCGGCTGACAGTGGGCAAGGACCCAAGGAGGATTGCCTACCAGAGGAGGAAATTAGGGGGTTATCTAGTCTTAAGAGTATGCTGATTGGGGTGTGGGATTGAAATGCACCAACCAGAAGGAAGTTGGAAAGGACCAGTCAAAAGGAAGCACACTAAAGCGGCAGTCCAGACACCTGGAAATAGGTGTTCTCACTCCAGTCCCTGGGGACCTGCCCTAATCTGTCTGCCTGTCTGATTTCTTCCTTTCTTCTCTCTCAAGAACAATCTGGGTATACTCCGAGGTACTACTTGTATTTGCAGGAGTCAGGAATCAAAAAACTGTACTTCCTCCTATAAAAAGAGGCATACTTTTTTTTCTATGGGTAATGGGTGAGTGTAGCTGACCTTAAATGCAAACAGATTGGGAAGAAGGGAAAAGAGAACAGACAGCCTCAAAGAGAGAAACACTCTTTTCAATGAATAATAAACCATAGGTAATTTACAAAATGATAGAAGCACATGGCTTAGCTAATTATTTTTTTTTACATTATAATACCTTTTATAGGCTGCCTTTTTCTTTCAGAAATAACAACTGTCATAGTAAAATGACAATAACATTTAATAAACATTTACTATGAATCTGACACTAAAAGTATTAATTATTGTTTTATTTGATCTGCACAAAAATAGTATCTGTGCTATCTTATCTACTTTTACAGATAAGAAAACTGTGAATTAGAAGTGATTATGGGCGAGGCCCAGTGGTTTATGCCTGTAATCCCTGCACTTTTGGAGGCTGAGGTGGGAGGATTGCTTGAGCCCAGGAGCTTGAGACCAGTCTGGGCTACATAGTGAGACCTGGGTTACATAGTGAGACCTTGTTCCTACACACACACACACACACACACACACACACACACACACAAGTTAGCCAGGCATGGTGGCATGCACCTGTAGTTCTAGCTACTTAAGAGACTGAGGCAGGAGGATCACCTGAGTCCAGGAGGCTGAAGCTGTGGTGAGCCATGAAACTCTGACTCAAAAAAAAAAAAAAAAAAAAGAAAGAAAAGAAAAGAAAAGGACAAAGGAATTCTGCTACTTTACACAGCTGAAAGGTGCTCACTAATTTTAGATTTTAACTTTAACCACCATGTTATACTTCCTTCCTGAAGGGTTATTGATTCACATGGACATACAAATCTGGTGGAGGCTGATGGAACTGTATAATTAGGGGAGAGTTGGTTGGCTGGATCCTGTTTTCCAGGAGAAGAGAATGAAAATAATCTACTTCTTAACTGGACTATCAAATCAAACTTTAGATATCCTAATTATAGAAGGAGATAATATTAGAATTTTTATTTATTGGTAGGTTGCTAATGATAAGTTTTAGAAAGAAAATCAATAGGAGGCATAATAGCACATAAATTATTACAGTAGGGAATTACAGATGAAAGATTTTTAGTGAGAGAAGGCAGAACTATGAAATGCTAGTCATATCAAGGGAAGTTGTTCAGGATAGATCTGCACCAGGCTACTGATAGTATAGAAGGAACCACAGAAAAATAGCAGCTTAAAATTGCTAGACAAAGAAATTTGGTGCTACAGATGAAGAGGATCGGATTTAGAGTTCTGCTGGGAAGTTTGGTTTGGGCAAAGAATCTCTTGAAATTTCAGGAATGGATGAAAAACAAATGTAGGAAAATGTGACACAAGAAGAATTAAAGGTACAGGAAGGAGCTCTCTTAGGATGATAATTGATCATTTTAATAAAGTAGAAATGAGATCACTTGCCAAGAAAGAACTTTGGATAACCAGGAGCTAAAGGTGGTTAGTTTAAGGCCTGGCACAACCAGAAGTATATCAGAGAAATAACATGTCCAGTTTTACTGATATACATGTATGCATGTATTTATTTATTCTTTGTCTATTTGTTTGTTCATTCTTTTTTTTTATTTGGCAAGTAATTTAGTTAAGAATACTCTCCCTTGTAATTCCGGCTACTCGGAAGGCTGAGATGGAAGGATTGCCGGAGCCCAGCAGGTCAAGGCTGTAGTGGCCGGGAGCGGCCACTGCACTCCAATCTGGGCAACAGAGTGAGACTCCAACTCAAAAAATAAAAATAAAAAAAGAATACTTTCCTTAAAGTACATTCTTATCATGGTATGTAGCATGAGCATTTCTTGACTTACTTTATCAAATTATTATTATTTTTTTAAATGTATCAGTTTTCTAATTAGACTATTTTAATGAAATTTAGAACACTAATTTGTGAGGATAAACACCATTCGTCAGGGCAAACACAGATCGCAGTTAGCCTTGAAGCGGAGGAACAGCCTTGATTTTTGGTAAGATGTGCGCGTCTACAGCTTTCTGATCAATCTTGCACTGCTCTGTAGTCTCATATTTCTCTTTTTCTGTGTCGCAGATCTCACCCTCCTGGTGCCTGGGCTTCCACAGCCTCTTTTCTTGAAGTAAGCATCAGTAAGATGTTTTAGAATTTTCACATTGCTGACATCAATTTTTGTGGAGGCGGCGATGACAAATTTCTGGTGTGTTCTTCTCAGAGGAACTCGACTGAGGACCAGAAACCCAGTCACAAGTAACAGGCCACACTGCCCAGTTGCTTCAGGAAAACCACCTTCTTACCTCTGTGGCACCAAGTGAGGATGATCAAGGTGGTCCCGGGAGTGATGCTGGCTCAGTTTTTTCAAGTGCTAGCTGAAGGGTTTTTTTGCCAGGGCTTAGCAGCTTTCAAGGCACATCTTCAGTAAGGATAATATCCAGGCATTTTGAGAAGTTTAGCTACTCGGGAACCACAATTCTTGTTTCCACCAACTCCTTTATCTTTCCAGTGTCATTTCCTTCTGCTTCCTTCCACTCCGATTACATTAATGTGTTTGTTGTAGGTCCTTGAATATGTTTTTAAAACTATGTAAATTTTTTTGAAGTTAAATATTGTTTATTCTTTTACTTTTTAAAACTTGACAGTATCTTAAGTTCATCTCTATCTCATTTTGTGCTGCACAGCATTACAGCTTAATCAATAATCATACATAGTTTTATATTTTTCTTACAGTGATGGATTCATTGGTTCCTTCCACCTATCTGAAACAACAAATGAGACTTTTTTTTTTTAATCACACAAATGAGTCTTTAATGGAGATAAAATCCTTTTATAAACTTAGGTGTAAGTTTATCTGGCATGTGGATTAAGAGTAGGAGTGCTGGTTTATAGATTTAGGCTTCATGTTACTAAATATAGCTGCAGCAGTCTGTACACTCATCAGCACTACGTGTGATCCTGTTTCCTGAAATTTTCTTTGATATTTGCTACTATAGAACTGCATCTTCTGTGTCTCTAATGAGCCCCTCCAATTTAACCTTTTTGCTATTTATACCATACAGTCAATTCTTCATTTCAACAAATATGGTTTTCATACTCAATATATATTTTATGATTGCTAATTTCTTCTTCAGGTTTCAAATAGCTTCCCTTATGTCTTTGAGAATATTTGATACACATATTTTAAATTATTACTGTTTTTTGTGCATTAATCTGGTTATCTTTGTCGTATGCTCATTTTATTTTAGAGTGGTTGAATTCCTCTGAGGTCTAATTTTTTCCTAGTAAGATTTATTATGCTGGACTGATGAGAGATGTTTGGCAGTGAAACCAGACCCAAGCTTGACTCCCCGCATACTGAGTTTTGGGTAAAAGATACTCTAGGGAATAGCTAGATTCTACCACCCTTTATTTGTCTTTCTCCCCCATAACCATTCCATTCTAAAACTCAGTGTGTGAGTCCATCCTGGACACTTCGTTTTACGAAGAGTGCTCTTCTTGAGTTTCAGTCACCAGCCTAACTCTCATTGTGTGGATCTGCAGGATAAGAAGAGAATGCCTCATCTTCAGATGGTCTTTCTTCTCTTGTCATTACTCCCTTGTTTTTCAAGCTGAGTTGAATAACATCCTGCCTGGCAGACTCCCAAATGTCTTTAAAGTGTTGCCAGTGTTCTCTTTTCTGCTCTACTCCTGCTAAAATGGAAGCCCCATTTGGTCAGGGTTTTGCCTTCTTAGCTTTCTGTTGTGATCGCATCATTTAGAAGAGTACCTTGCACAGAAAATAAACAAGCAAGTAAGTAAATGAAACAAGAAACTTCTGCCCCAGCCTATTTTGATATCCTCAGGACTCACTTTTCTGCTCTTTGCTGTCATTTTTCCTCCACTTACAGACATCACTATAGATTGTAACTCCAAGGGTTTCTCACATCTTTTAGTATTAAAGGTTTACTTCTGTGACATTTCCAGGGTTGTATTCACAGAAGGAAGCCCATGTCATGTTAGTTACCCATCTTATTAGAGAAAGCTTAGCTTGTAGTAGTTTAAAATTTTCATGATATCCAAATCTCTCATGTCAACTTTCTATTTAAGTTACTCCTACTTATGCCAATTTATTTGAATAACTTTAAAATTTCAAGAATCTAATCAATCATTGATTAATCCAGGGTTTATACTTGTCTCAGATAAGACATGTCTATGATGATCAAAATCCATAGTGCACTTTTTCTGAAAGATCACACAGACAGTGACAAAGCATCAGCAAATGGTAGCTTCCACTTCCAATTTCTGATTGCCCAAAATGAAATTTGCCAATTATTTTGCCATAAGAATACAAACATAAAAATTCTGAACAGTGAAATGAAATAAGTATCCTAAAAGTTAAGAGTATTCTTGGACACAAAAAAGCGTAAGAGGTTAAACATGCAGATTTCGTCTCTGGTCTTTAATCATTCTTTAGTTCTAAGAAGCACATCTGAGGTTCAGTTTTTACAGAAGTAAAATGGGAAAAAAACCAGCTCCTCTGCCTGACTTAGGAAATGTCTATGAGAATAAAAGAGAATGAATATTTATGAAAGTATTTTACAAAAGATTGTATTGTACCATAATTATAAATATAAGAGGTATGTTTGCTTCTCTTTGTATCCACTTTTCTTTTTCTAAGGTTTGTTTGGTTTTACATTTTAATAGTATTTTTTTTGCTAGGAAATATTTGACTATTGAAATTCTTATGCAAATGCTTTTTGCAAAAACAAAAAGTTTTATGGACATAGAATAATAATTTCATGTTTCAGTTTCTTGATTAAAAATACTCAATTGTAGATTATTTATACGGAAAATAATTACACTGTAATTTAGATTTTGTGAAAATCATAATAATTAAATATTTGGATTAAATAAGATGATGTATGAAGGCTAATTTTTGTTGTTGTACTGCTAAGATTGCATCTTATTTATTCTAACTTATTAATTGTTCCCAATCAGATGTATAGTATTAACCAAGAAAGTAAATAATTTGGTCTAGAAAATTTGGGTCTCAAATCAAGCAATGCAATCATTATCCTGTTCATGTTTTGGGAAACTTATTCTAAGATACCTAGAAAAAAAATAGGTTGATTTTACAGTTTTGTTTTTTATTCTCTAAGCCTTGGATAAGAATAAAGGGAAACAAGCAGGTGATAAAAACAAAGACAAAAAAGGAAATTATACTCAAGTCACATACATGTCTAAAGTCTCAGATTTGTGTGAAATCTTCTGTTTGGTAGAGGATATAGAGGGGAAAAAGGGATATTGAATTTCTGACAACCTACCTGCTTTGTGCTTTGTCTACCAATGTGGTGAGCACATTTTTTTTTCCTTGTGCTTTCTGCATTGAGACCAGTACATTATAAGCTTATCATACAAATGATTTTAAAAAATACTTACCATTTATTTTCTATTAGTTCTTTTTCTCTTGAGGTTACTGCCCTACACAGAGCTATTTTAACCTCCTCATGTCTTTGACGGTGGAAACATCTTGACATGACTCCAATTTCAATTCTGATGTGCTAGAAGAATAAAAACACATTTACTTAAAAATGCTAAAGCATATTAATTGATACTATAGAAAAACATCCTGCTTAAGATGAGTTCATTAATTTTACCTTTGTTAGCATGTTTCAGCGTGTCTATGTGATTAAGGTTTCACTCTGTGCAGACAGCAGCTGTAGCAACTGCAGCTGCCAAGAAAAAATAGCAAAATATTTTAAAACTAAAGCAAACATAAGACTGCCGCAATTCATTGTTTATTCATCATTTGTATCTTGTTTTGTTGTGTTTTTCCTTCTTACTCTAAATGTATAATGAAATAACATTATCACTGTCATCATCCCTAGATTAAAGTTTAGAGAAAGAAGAAAACCCTATCCAAGCATTGATTTTTCAGGTCATTTTATTCAGAACAATCAACAACAAGAGGATTTTCATTTGCTTTGTCATTGGAAGTTGACTGCTGTGCATCTAGTGAAAGCAGCACAGGTCTCTGTTAGCATCCTGGGGGTTTATTAGTAGCAGTGACCTGTAACAGTAAAGATACATGGCAAACATGTCTATGCAGATCCTTGGCAGGGCAGACCCTTTTTGCCTGATCTCTTATCAGCTTCATAACTGCCCCAATTACATCGAGACTATAGATGAAATAAGCAATAGAAAAAAGCCCTAAAATGGGCATTTCTAGAGCCAGTGACACTTCAGGCAGCTACAGGCATATCAATCCTCTGATAACAATGCAGTGCAAGTGACAAATAAAGACGGCATTTAAACTACAAATCTGAAACTGTGAGTGTGCATGTATGGCAAGAAGAATTTCTATTCTTTATACTCTGCTGATTTCAGCTTGCTCTGGACCTCTAGTGTAAACAAGCTAACAGTAGTCAAGTTGGATTTGCTTTTTTCTTCTTTCACTCAGGATTGAAATTTGCTTACTGCAGTTTGCAGTGTCAAGGCCATGACATGTGAACCCCTGGTGAAAAGTCACAAAAGAAGGGAATTCATGAGTGAGAGGGCATGCTGGACTTACTGGCCCGTGTGACCTCTCTTGCAAATATTACTCAAAGAATCAGTAGCATTCAAAATGCTGACAGAATGATTGTAAGAGGTCAACAAAGGGTGAACCCACATGAGTGTCTAAGGACAAAACCTTTAAGAATTACAATAAACTATTAGCTGTATGGTGGTTACAATTGAAATGCAACTGTTCATTTAGTTCCCTTTTTTGCGTTTTTGATATGAGCCCAAATCAATAGTGAATACTTCTTCTTTTGTTGTAGGAAAGCATATATATAAAAGACTCAGAAGAATTCAAGCCCTGGGATGCTTTAACAAGCAGTTGGCAATGAATAGAAAACATGATTTGAAAAGAATGTAGGCCAGGCATGGTGGCTCACACCGGTAATCTTAGCACTTTGGGAGGTGGAGGAGAGAGGATTGTCTGAGCCCAGGGATTCAAGACCATCCTGGGCAACTTGGCAAGACCTTGTCTCTACAGCAAGTCAAAAAATAGCTGGGTGTGGTGGCACATACCTATAGTTCCTGCTACTTGGAAGTCTGAGGTGAAAAGATCACCTGAGTCCAGCAGGTCGACAGTGATGGCCATGAGCATGCCACTGCACTCAAGCCGGGGCATCAGAATGAGACTCTGACTCAAAAAAAAAAAAAAGAGGAGGAGGAAGAAGAGGATTAGGAGGAGGAGGAGGAGCAGGAGGAGGAGAGGATAGAGTCTTCTAGCTTTGCTCCTTCTGTCTCCTTAGGGTTGCTTGTCCTTTACTGAAAACCACAAGGCCACCTTCCATTGTAATTTTTACTTTCTTTTCTGGGAAAATGGGAGAATTTTTTCTAAAGTCAGTGGCAATTTGTACACTTTCCATATATAGGGAGTGGCAGACCAGATAAATGTTAATTCATCAATTTCATAAATGTTCATTGTGCAGCTATTATGTGTACCAGATGGTAGAAATCTGACAGAAATGTCTCGTAACCTCTTAAACTCAGTTTAGAAAGGAGAATACTGGTTCAAATATAATGTACATTTACTTTTATTTTATATTACAAGATTTTTTTTGTTTATATCTCCTTTTCCAACAAAGGAAGGAATGTGTGACTAAGGGAACCTCTTTATAAAAAGATTTAGATTTGGAGGAACACATGCATATTTGCTACAGGGACATATTTTATAGTGGTGGGGACTGAGTCTCAGGTAGCCCATTCCCCAGATAGTGAATATTGTGCCCTGCAGATAGTTTCTGAATCCTACCACTCACCCCTTATTGGTGCCCCTGGTGTCTGTTATTTCCATCTTTGTGACCCTTTAGCTCCCTTGTATGAGTGAGAACATGTTGTGTGTGGTTTTCTGCTTCTGAGTCAGTTCACTTAGGTTGATATCTCCAGCTCCATCCATATTGCTGCAAAGGACATGATTTCATTGTTTTATGACTACATAGTATTCCATGGTGTGTGTGTGTGTGTGTGTGTGTATGCATGTATGTATGTATATATATGTATATGCATATATATGTGTGTGTGTGTCTATATATCACATTTTCATTATCCACTCATCAGTTGATGGACATTTAGGTTGATTCCACATCTTTGCAAGTGTGAATTGTATTGCAGTGAACGTGCAGACATGGGTGTCTTTGTCATATAACAATCGCTGTTCTTTTGAGTAGATACCTAGCAGTGTGATTGTTGGATCAAATGGTAAATCTATTTTTAGTTCTTTGAGTAATCTTCGTACTGCTTTCCATAGAGGTTGTACTAATTTACACTACCTCCTGTTTCTCCACATCTGCTCCAGCATCTGTTGTTTTTGGTTTTGTTTTGTTTTTTAATAATGGCCATTCTGACTTGTTACAGGGGATATCTCATTGTGGTTTAATTTGAATTTCCCTGATGATGAGTTATGTTGAGAATTTTTTCATGTTTCTGGACCATTTGTATATCTTCTCTTGACAGATGTCTGTTTCCCACTTTTTAATAGGTTATTTGCTTTTTTTCTTGAGTTCTTTGTAGATTCTGGATGTTAGTCATTTGTCAGATGTATTGTTTGCAAATATATTCTCTCATTCTGTAGATGACCTATTTGCTCTATTGATTATTTTTTTTTTGCTGTGCAGAAGCTTTTTAGTTTACTAAAGTCTCACTTATTTATTTTTGTTTTAGTTGCATTTGCTCTTGAAGTTTCAGCCATGAATTATTTGCCTGGATAGATGTTCATAAGAGTTTTGCCTAAATTTTCTTCTAGGATTTTTATGGGTCTGACATTTAAGCCTTTAATCCATCTTGAGTTAATTTTTGTATACAGGGAGAGATAGAGGTCAAGCTTCATTTTTCTGCACGTAGCTATCCAATTTACCCAGCATGACTGGTTGAATAGGGTAGACTTTCCCCAGTGTATGTTTTTATCTGCTTTGTCAAAGACAAATTGGTTGTAGGTATTGGGTTTATTTCTGGATTTATTCATTTCACTTTAGGATAGTCTACCTCTGATTTAGTAAGTTACAGTTGTATAGGCCATCTTTAAAGGGGACAGATCCAGACTTTGTGAGAGTGGAAGCTCATAAAATGTGGAGTCCTTCTTAAGAAAAAGGACACAAATCCCTACTAAGAGAAGGAATATACCTGTAAGTATCTGTCTAAAACTTTAGAAGCATGTAATCTTATCATGGTATAATCTGACTTCTCTTCTGAGTGGAAGATACCCTATGTACCATACCAGTTCCAAATAAGGTTAATCCTATTGTCTGGGTTATTTTTAGTTTTCAGCAAAATAAGTGCCTTTGAAATATCACAACCTCCAAATGATTCATTTAGACCTTATGGTATAAGTTCAGAGTTCAATATGAAAAGAGAAATTTTCTAAAAGTGTTTTATATTTGCATAATTATTTATAAGCAAATATACACCAGCATACTTATATTAAAATTTAACATATTTAAATACATGTTAGATAAATGAATAAATAGAGACAGGAAAATGAAACAACAAAGGGAAGGTAAGTCAAACCTTTTGTGAGAGTACTTGGATAAAAGTAGACAGTAAATGGATGCACATACAAATGAAATAACTTAAATGTCATTACATCCATCTTATTTACATCAATTCTCAGGATATAAATATAGATAAAGCTATAATTATAATCTTTAGAATAATTTTAAAACTATGGTGCCCCATGCGATAAATTTTATACACAATATAATTGCTGATAGGTATTTAGGATCAGCAAACTAAATGTCTAGATGCTGTGTTGCAAATTTTAAGTTGGGTGGGATGCCACCAAATTTGGTATTAACTAAAGCACTTCAATTTAGGAAAAGTGACATTTAAATCTATTGATATTTCTTTAAATCTGTTTTAGATATATTCTTACGCATTTTTCTTGTCAAGAAGGCATTAAAATATATATTCCATAATTATTAACAAATTGAGTAAATTTTTTTTTCTTTTTGGTAGTATTTTTTAAACTTTATTGAATGATAACATACAGAATGTATGACATACATACATTATGATCATCCATGTACAACTTGATGAAATTTTATCCATAAATAATACTCTAATAATCAGAAAGCAGTTTAAGAAAGAGAACACAAAAACCTCATAACTTCCCCTTCTGCCCTATTTACTCCCAACTGCATTTCTACCATCAGAGATAACAATTACTCTGAATTTTAACATAGATTCAATTTGCCTTGTTGTACATGAACATTTGTGTATGTATGTGTATGTGCATTTGAAACTTTTATTTTGATATAAGTTTACACAAACAATGAAGTTGCAGGAATAGAAAAAAGTCCCTTTTATTCAGATTCATCTCTTCATTACATTTTGATATATTGGTATTTTTCTCCTTCTTTCTCTCTCTCTCTCTCCTTTTGAAACTATTTGCAAGTTGAAGCAAATCATATCTTTCAGCTCTGATTACTTCATTGTATACTTCCTAAGAACTAGGGTGTCTCTTACATACTCACATTATATATGTAACTATAATATAGTTATTAAAATCAGGAAAATTTAAAGTATATTTTAGGTTTTTAAAATATACATAAATACTAGATATTATTTTTAATGAATTAAACATAACTTTGGAATTAAATGGCCATAAGCAATAACATTCTTTCTTTGTTGGAATTATTGGCTTATTCTCAAGGAGAAAAGCTGAAACTCTAGGGGCCATGCCTTGGAAATTCTTCATACAATATCAACAACAGGTACCAGAAAAGCAACAGCTTGCTTGGGCTGCATATTTCAGCAAGGCCTTATATTACTATTTCAACAATTGGAGTTAATGGCAAATCTAGTTCCTGTTTCTTTTTATTTGTTTCTTAATTGAATTATTCAAAGTTGACCAACAGTTCCATTGAAAGTTATTTTTCTTCGTAGGTATCAATCCATTGGTTGGTGTGGTTGCTGTTTATGCTATTCATTTATTTATGTATAAAGAGGGAACAACTTATCAAGTCATTTGGGGTCTTTTTTTAATTCCTTAAGCTAAAATTTTTGAGGAAATGTGGGGTCTAATATAGTACTCTGCACATGATACTTTGAAAGATATAAATATATAAAAAGCATCCTTGCTCTTAAAGACTTTCAAAGCTAATAGAAAGACAGACCTCTCCCATAAGAAGGCTATGTTATGTATAAAAGAGCATACAAGTGCACTAGGAATTTTGATGGGGAAAATCATTTCTTCTTGGGTGATCAGAGATGACTCTTGAAAGAGTTGGCATTTGAGATGTGTTGTGAAAGATATGTAGAGTTTCTACAGATGATAATAGAAAAAAAATACATGAAAGGGATATTTGCGTATTACCACAAAGGCAGAAAAATGCTAGGCAAATTTAAGGTACTAAAGTGTCTGATAAGAAGGTAGCTTAGCATGAATAAGAAAGAGCTATTACTGGGGCAATTGTGAAGGGCTATAAATTACTGGCTAAGAGTTTAGCTGTTTCTCAGAAGGTGCAGGGAACATTGAGCATTATTTTATTTTTTGAATAGACGGCACATTTACTTGATTAAAAACTAGAAAAACTCTCCATTCTATCCTTGTCTACTGTCTGCTCAGTTCTCTCCTTTGTCATGGGCTAATGCTGTTCTTGGTGTCATCGATTTATATATGCATATGTATACAGAAATTAAAATAGGCACTGTATTTTTTATTTTGGCAAATATTACCAAGTTGCCATAGATGGATGTGTCCCAATATATATCTACATATAATTGTGAAATTGCAATACAAATTACCAATTTCCTTTATTTTGACAGCATAAAACATGTCCTTTCTGCACCTTGCTTTATTCATCAAAAATATATCTTGAAGAGCTTTCCCTGTTAATACATAGAGAGAAATTTCATTACTTTTTACCGCTGTAGAATAGCCGTCAAAAGGAAGTATCATCATTTTCTCAGGTAACACTGTATTGATAGTTATTGTTGTTTCTGGAATTTTGTTAACATGCATTTTCTGCAATAAATATAGTATATATGTACTTTTATATACAAGTAGTTATTTAGGATATTTTGCATAAAGTATAATTGATTGTAAATGCATACATGTATTTTGTTGTTTTGGTAAATATTACCAAGTTACCATAGATCGGTGTATACCAATGACTACTCCAATGATGAGGATGCACGAATGAAAGCAACTGTTACTCTATGTGTTTGCAAAAGCTTGTGTTAGCAAATATGTCATTCTCACAAGTGAAAGAACATTGATAGAATATAGTTTAACTGCAGTATTATTATTCTGGATATACTTAAACACTCTTTCACATATTTAAAGTCATTTGCATTTACTTTATAAATTGTTTATATGCATTCCTATTTTTCTTTTAGGTTTTGAGTCTTGTACTCATAAATTTCTAGGAACATTTCATATATTAAAGAAAATATATGATATAAGGGGTAAATATTGTTTCTCAGTTAATTGTGGTCTTTGTTTACAGTATTTTTCCATGAAGTTTATTTTTAGTGTACTTAATCTATGGCTTTTGGACTTTTAGTCATAGTTATATATTCTTAACAATGCCAAAATTATAAAGGAAATATCGCATGGTTTCTTCTAGAGTCCTTATGATTTTGTTTTCTTTTCTTTCTTTTTTTTTGTGAGAAATCAGGATTTATTGAGAGGATAGAAAAGCTCCCAGAGCAGGAGGACCCAAAGGGGTTGCCCTATGATTTTGTTTTCTGCATTAAATGTTTTAATCCTTTTGGAAATAATCTTAGTATACATAAGTAGTAGGAGGTATGGATCAACCCTCATTATTTTCAAAAAAATGGTATCTCATTTTTCTTTACTGATTTGTGCATTAATATTTATGTTTTTCTAGATTTTTGTTATTTTTATGCACCAATCTCTGTTCATATACTATTTTTTGAATTTTACTTAGGGAGAGTTATTGTCAAATACCTTATGATGTTTTAATGGATGAATTAGCATAAGAAGATAGGGAATAATCTATATCTAAGTACGGTGATATCACAAATTAGAAAGTAGGTGTGATTTACAACAGTATTATGGTGAGAAAACTCAATCCATTTTGCGAATGGTTGTATATTGAGGAAAAGGTTAGGGAGCAGTGTACTCTAACTGTGAGGTTTGAAGTTTAAGAGATTAAAATAGGCATAAAACAAGAACATCTTCAGATTTGTAGAATTTTGGCTGAAAAGATAAAACAAGTCCAGATTCTCTCAAAAGTTAAAGACTCTCTTAAAATTCTTCTCTAGTCTTGCTAAAGAAACTTTTAATTGTTTTCTTCTATCAGTCACATTTATTTACATCCTTGGCTCTTCTTTTGTTATAACTGATATCCCTTACTTTTAGCTTATAAGTAAAAGAAGGTCCCTCTCAGCAATGAGGGGGTATATATCAAGAAGAAGATAGAAAAATTTTCAGCTCTGGTTGATTTATGGCTCAGAGATCTTAGCAAGTCAGGACCATCTTTCTGCCTCTATACTCTGCAGTCCACCTATCAACTTCATCCTACATCTGGTTCTTCTTGTAGTATACAATGGTTGCCAAGAACAATGTGTACTACAGTATTTCTCAGTGAATAAAAGATAAAGAGCATTCTACTTTTATGAATAAAAGCCTTTCCCTTCCAGATAATAGAAAGTATTTGCATTATCTACTTATTCCCAGATAGCATTTAGACAAATCCGTGTGCTGATAGATATACTTCTGATTCCCTGAAACAATTAAGAGAAATGTAAAATAATTATCATAAGTCTTTAGAATAATTAGAGCCCGAGTCTAGAACTGGGAAATAAGATACACTTTCCTTAAACACAGGGTCTATTTAAGAATAGAATGCATATCTGAATGAAATAATAATTGTGCTAAATAAGAAAAATGCATGTTGGTTTGGCAACCAACAGTGCTCACCAGACATTATTTTCTTGAGAATTCTATCAGTGGAATTCACTGCATGCTCCAATTTATACTTGTGACTAATCGACTATTCTATCTCTCATAAAATTCATCTGGTTTTGTGACTCTAATTTCTGTGACACCAGAATGGCAGTTAACTACTTGAAATTCTTTAACCTAAGATTTTGAATAGCTGATGAAATATATATCTTCTTATTATGGAAATGACTTGAGAAACAAATGACTTGATCATTATGCAAAAGTGAAATAAATGGGTTAGTATATTTGCCCATATTTTGTGTTATGGTCTATATTATGACAAATTATAGACTAATAACTAATCTTAATTTGCTTAATCCAAAGCTATGATTAAAATGATGAATACTTCATCCTACAGGAGAATTACTATATATGTGTGTGTGTGTGTGTGTGTGTGTGTGTGTATACTTTTTTTGAGGAAAAGATACTTCATTAGCTCTCAAATGAATTTCATACTTTTAAGTTCAGTCTTGCATATAAATTGGTGTGTAATATCACCTCAGAATTCATCAGGCCTAACAATCCTTCATTTCTTTAACACAGCCTTAATAAAGCTTTAGTTTACCCTTTATCTTTCCTTGTCACTTCTAGTTGTCCTTTGAAGCCCTTCTATTCTACAGGCTTTTGAGGCACTGATGAATAGGCCTGATTGACTTTCTTTGTTTTTATGAGATAAAATTTAAGACATATTTCCAAGAAAATCTAAATCTTCCACTGGGAAAGAAAGGGATAACAAGCAGGTATGCTATCAGACTCTCTTCTTTTATGTAGGGGACGATGAAATAAAACAGTTTTATCTTTGTTGTTGTGAACTGAATTATGTTCCCTCAAAATCCATACGCTGGGGCTCTAACCTCCAAAGTGACTGTATTTGCAGACTGGGTCTTTAAACAGGCAATTAAGATTAAATGATGTCATAATATCAGAACCCTAATCCATAGCACCTCAAAGGAAGAGGAAGAGACACCAGCGATGTGCATGCACTGAAAAAAAAAAAAAGCCATGCGAAGAAACACCAAGAAGGTGGCCATCTGCAAGCAAAGAAGAGAGTCCTCAGGAGAAACCAAATGACACCTCCTATTGACACCTGATCTTAGACTTCGAGGCTTCGGAACTGTAAGAAAATAAATTTCTGTTGTTAAGCTACCCAGTCTATGATATTTTGTTATGGCAGCTCTAGCAGACTAAGATGTTTGTAAACATGCTAATAGCAGACTTCCTGGAAAAAAGCCTAATAATATTAGCATGTGGTAAGGTCTTTATTTATAGGATATTTTTAGTGGGATGTACCTGGCTGCCTAGTAGTCTTTGTATTAAAAAGCTAGAACTTATGAATGTATAGGACATAGCCTCCTGCAAAATGTTATGTGTGTTATGTGTCTATCTGAGTATAAAATGGAGTTGTTTTCTGACTGATAATTTGTATCTTTTATGTAAGTAACATGCTAGATTCTGCTCAATGCAGTAAGAATAGATTAGGAGATTTCTAGATCTCCACTTATTTTTCCCTGGAAGTCTAGATGCTAGACTTTTATTTCCCAAAATGATTAATAAATCCCTGTTTCAAATGACTCTGACTTGACATTTTGATTATTTGTGTTATCTCACAATCAAATTAGCATTTATTTCATGTAGAATATATAGGTGAGTAGATTCGGATTTTTCTGTTAAGTTCATTTAGAGAAGAATATATGCCCACTGTTAATGCTAATGAAGCATAAGGCAATGACTTTTCTACATGTCCACGTCTTTAAGAGAGTTTAGACGTGGTAGTTAGACAAAGTGATTATATTACAAAAATGCACAGCAACTTAACTGGTTGGAATATCCACTAAAGTGGAAATACCTTGCATTTATGGTATTATCTACCAAGGATGAGTATAGTGTAATTTACCAACTGAGATAAACTATCTTCATTTTTATTTATCAAATAAATATTGTGTCAGAAGTGAGCCTGAGATATTATATTTAAGAAGTCTTCTAGCCTAAGGGTTTCTGATTATGTACATTAGAAAAAAAAATTCATAAGTATATAATATATTCAAAGGACCCTCCAAAACACCCCACAGTTCCATATCAGGGGTTCTAACAGCCCTAACAGTTACACTGATCTACATAATGTTTCCATGTACCCACTTTCTGTTGCAATTTTTAAAACATTCCCTACTTTCCTGTTTGTAGTGGGTAAAAAAGCAGCTGCTCACAATTTCAAACCCCTCCTCTATTTGAAAAATGCTTTCTATGCTAGTGAATTTCACATATACTTTTAATAATAAAAAAGTAAAAAGTTATTGCATAATGGCACCAATCCACCTTGGTTGCTGTAAACTACTTTTATGATGCCATAGAAAGTATTACTCGCCTTTAAAGCTATACTGATGATATTCACAGAGATTTTGAAAACACTTTAATGAAATATACAGTGATTACCTGTATGTTAAAAGATTCATCCCAGTTGGAAAAAAGCAATTTAATGTTTGAATTCTTTGTTAAGGATATTTACCTTGCCCACATTTCTATACTCACCGCCCCAGCAAGCTGTGAAACTATACTGTTTTTAAAAATTGTCCTGGAAAGGCAATTCTACAACATCTTTTAGCGTTATCTGTAATGTAATTTACATTCAGGACACCCATTTTTGGCTGTAATTCAAGAAAATTGTTTTCAGTTCTCCTTCTCTACTTCCCTCAATTATCTGCAATATCCTGCAGAGTTGGTATATTATCTACCCTTCCTCCTTTAATTTTACTTTTTTTGATGACAAAGATATATTTGTCAGTATTTTAAGTCAAAGATTTTTTTAATGGCAAAATTTTAAACACTGTGGGGGACCCTTAAGAGAGATCTTTTTCTTTGTTAGAGATATTTTAGTA
This sequence comes from Tarsius wallacei, assembly GCA_963574415.1. Lineage (NCBI taxonomy): Eukaryota > Metazoa > Chordata > Mammalia > Primates > Tarsiidae > Tarsius > Tarsius wallacei. The sequence continues at coordinate 29,690 of CAUYQG010121246.1, read as the reverse complement.
TGAGTTGTCACATGATAATCAATTTTATTCTTTGATTACATGTGCATATGCTATGAATTTCAGCTGGGAGAACTTCTTCTTTTTCCTCCTTTGCCTTATAATTTATTTTCTCAGTTTTTGTATTCTAATTTTAATTTTTGTCTAAAATATTTTTCTGAGTAATGACTATGTGTTAGTGAGTTTGGGGAACATGAACTTTACTGTATCAAAGAAATACATAATTTATTTCTTTAAAATATTTGCACTAGGCTGGGTGCGGTGGCTCAAGCCTGTAATCCCAGCACTTTGGGAGGCTGAGGCTAGAGGATTGCCTGAGCCCAGGGCTTTGAAAGCAGCCTGGACAACTTGGTGAGACCTCGTCTCTACAGCTACTTGGAAGGCTGAGGCGGAAGGATGTCTGAACCCAGCAGGTCAACTCTGGGGTGGCCGTGAGTGTGCCATTGCATCCCAGTCTGGGTGACAGAGTGAAACTCTGATTAAAAAAAAAATTGCACTAATGGGAATATATGTAAACCATTTAGTCCTAGTTTATTGAACCCTAAATTTGTGTGTGCGTGTGTGTATTCATCTGATATCAACAATTATCTTTCCAAGTAAATGTGAAACTACATGCTTCTCTGAGACATTAAAATATATGTCACTCTTATCAAATCCAGTCTGTATTTTAATTACTTTTTCCTGGAAGTGGTATCACTGTAGAATTTAAAATTGCATTGCAAAAAAAAGGAAAGAAACTTGGTTCTGTAATTCACCATGTGAACTTGACCACACTGATAGTCTCTATAGATCTAAATTTCTGCATCTGTAAAATGAAGGTATTTAATTTTACATGATTTCTTAGAGGTCTCTTTTCTTTGATAGCGTCTGAAGCTATAGCTGGATTTCTGTCTTAATCTACTGCATAAGAACAGCAGCAGGTAAAAACTATAGTACTTGACCCTGAAGATTATCACATGATATGTATAAATTTCATAACATGCACAATTCTTTATTTTGTTGAGCAGGAGGTAGAATTTTTTCTCCAAAATGGATAAATGCCAAACTGTTTATGCAACAAAAATGTATTGTGAGGGCTCATGTCAGGATTACTGTTGTGGAAGATATGGGCCATATCACACAGCTTCTTGCCTCAGTAATCTTATCACTTGGTAAAAGAAATAAAACAATTACCCAGATTACTGCCAATAGGCAACACTAAATGTCTTAAGGGATGGATAGAAAGGGAGGTAAGAAGTGTCCAAACAATTGCTAAAATGTTCATGAAACCCAGATCACAGGTGGTAGTGATAGAAATCAAATGAATTGAACAAGTTTAGGAGAAATCCATGAATAAATAAACCTGTATCCCTGGGATCTTTCAATTTTTGAGAACATACTGTATTTGAATATTTTCCCTTAGTAGTTACAGTAAAACTTCCATTAAAATCTTGGATTTTGTCATTCATAACAGACAGTAGAATTATGTGTCCTGTGAACAATTGTATGCCTGATTTTGGAAGGAAGACACAAGGAAAGAGAGTCTCTGTGCTGCCCAAAACAAAAGAGTTCTTTATTTTTCTTCCCTCTTACCTCCATTAAATTTGTCTTTTCTCCTTTAAAGCTATAAGAATATTCTGAATACTAATGTGACAGAACGAGATGCAATCCCCAAATACCGTATTTGCTTAATGATAAATACCTAGTCCTTACCTTTAAGGAGATTTAGACAATTCAGTTTGTCTTTTAGCCTTGGGGTAGTCAGGAAAGTTAGGAACAGTGTTTTAATGCTCATTCCTCCTCTTTTGCTGTTAGCTATCATTAATCCCTAATGCCTGGAACTGCATAAATTTCTTCTACAAAGGAAGCCCACAGGTCGTTTTTATTTGGAGCACTTTTTTTTTATATGCGCCACAATATATTCTGTTATGTATTACCTCGTCTGAATGCAAAACTGTTTTATATGCAGATTTAAGGTAATGAGCACTCAAGTTTAAAAAATGGCTCTGGTATCCTGTAGCTTCTCAATAATAATATACTCTTACATTCCAACAGAGAAGGATGGATTATAGGTTTTTCAATTTGCATCAGGCATATTAATTGCAGAGTAGGGCTTCCACATAAAATATCAATGTACTGGAACAAACTGTTAATGTACCAGAATATGAACACTTACATTCATTTCTGGAGCTTTAAAAGGAATCATCCTTTTTTTTTCCCTATACCTCTGGAGATGGTACAGTTTTTTAGTCAGTTAATGAGTACTATGTAACCACCCTTTCTCCCCCAAAAATTCCTAATTAGATTAAGTGCAGTGGGGCTTTTTTTAGTCATCTCTGCTGGGGAACAATACAACAAGCCATTAGGGAAAGAGAATAATTTGGAGGGTTTGGAAGAAACTTAGAGTTGCTTTTAAGAAACATGACATGGAAGATCAACTTTATGTTGTAGTTGAAGGCATAGAAGCACACTCGATTTTTATTTGCATTATATTTCTCAACTGTGAAGAGAATACCTAAACTAGTAAAACTGTAATTGGAAGTTTTATAAGTAATTTTCAGCTGAGGTTTTGCACTGTAGGTTTAATTGTAGAGAACGGTGTATTACGGTACTTCATTTGATGGAAGTACTTGAATTATACATTCTCTTGTAAGCATAAAATTGTGAATGTTCATTTAAAAAATGATTGTAATAATAAATTAATAAAACTTGCATTCTTATGTGTCTTATAGTTTTGGCAACTGATATAAATTCTGAATTTATATTAGTTATAAGTTTCTTTTAATCCCTCTAAATTATTACTTATGTTACATTAGTTAGGCTAGAATACAGCTTTGAATATTTAAAAATATGCTCTGTATATTCTTTAATGTGGACATTTCCTATGTTGAAGAAATAAAGCAGCAGGAAGAAATAAAATTGAGATTTAAACACAGACTATATTTTTTTCCCTGAAGCTTTTACCTAATATGCAAATGCAAAGCAACTGGTGAATATTTATTGAATAAAATTCTCATCTATTGTATCCTAAATGTTCACTTCTTTCACACTCATATTTCATTTCACATTGTTTGATATTAAATGAAATTTGTGACTTTATTATTGTCAAACAACAGTGAAATAGGAACTCACTTTTCAAAACCATTCTGAAATAGAAAATATTTGGGTTTGCATGCCACAGCTGTAAGAAAAGAATTATCTCACTAGAGAAGAGAAGAAATACTACCCACATAATCCAACAGGAGACCTGATTCATTTTGTGTCTGTGCAATCAGTGCAATGTTACAGACCGAAATGAGTTTCCTTTTCAATCTTCAGGTGAAAAAAAGTAGAAAGAATGTTCTGCTTTTATTTTTTTTAAATCAATGTCAACTTTTTAAAAAAACCTCTTAAGAAGTTGTGTGTGTGTGTGTTATTTTGCAATTTTTGGCTTTGAACTCATTATTATGCTCTTATAAGGCTGAGTGTGTCGTGGGTCAAAAGGAAGGCAAAATAGACTTTTCTTGGCACTAAAGCACAACCTAATCTATGATATAAGTAGTTTTGATACTGTTTTAAAGAAATACCCTCGGCAACATTAATGTTCTTTTGCTGTAGCATGCTGGCTAAAAAACGGGTAGAAATATGCTCAACGAAGAGAACAGGGTAAATTACTAGAACTATGAACTCTGCATTTGCTGGGTGCTAACATTTTGAAAAATACTGAAAGTGAGTTATTCTAGTTTTGTCTTACATCTAGTAGATATATTTTAAATTCCAGGAATTTGATTTCCAGTAAGAAGCCCAATTATTTTATTTGTGGGCCATTCTTTCAACCAAACATCTTTTATTTTCAGGTGTGTTTTTCACCTTTGTTTGAAATGCTGCATAACACAAAATGCTGCCTGCTTTGTGTGCCTTTTTATATTGCATACATAGATAGGAAATAGGTTCAAGTATCTCTTTGAAAATCTTTTACTTAATTCCATCAACTGAAAAGGTGACATCATGTTTTCAGAATTTGTCTTTTTGGATGTTTATGACAGATACCATAATCTTAATTTGATACATGTAGTGATTTAAATTTGTATAAACTTATATAAACTGCTTTGGGGATTATAGAGGATAATTTTAGAGATAGTGATTAAAGGTACCTGCCCCCGCCCCCCCATGCATCTACAGTCAGTATCCTCTGATAAAGATCAAGTGAAATTAATCTCAGGTTCAAAGTGATGTTAACTGTATTCAGGAATCTTATGATGTCTTTTAATTCCTTTGAAGCATCACCTGATGACAGAACTACAGTTTCAGCATTGCTGTTGATTTTCAATTTTAGGTTTTATTTTATTTTTAATTTTTACATTCTTGTGGGGAAAGGAATTTAATCTCTCAAACTTTGTTGGTAAATTACATTGATGAATGCATTCTGACAGAAAGCTTTACTGAAATGAAAAGGACTCATGTGCAAGGGTGGGAATAACTATTCTGAGAGCTTTTTCATGGTTCCCGTTGCCAGGGAAACCACTGCTTTGTCTGTACGTGTTTGGAATGGCTGCCTCATTAGAACTCAGGCTTCCAGACAGTCACTTTGTGATACTGATGAAATGAAAGGAATGAACCTATTTTAGCTGATTAACTTCAAATTAAGAAAAATAGCATATTTAAAATACAGATTTTTAAAAGATAAACATGTGGGATTATGGCAGAACTGTAAAGTTAATATTGATTAGGTCTATTCAGCCACGTGTGTGATTGGAAGAATTTTTTTTTTTACTTTGCCTATTTACATATTTATGGGAAGTAAGCAAATGGAATAGTGTATGTTAGTACCACCAAATAAACCTGGATGTACAGGATTCTGATTTTTGCAAAAAATATGCAGATATTTCTCTACTAAACAGTTCATCTTCTTTTCTTGCAGTGACTGGCATGTATCATCGCCACACTATTTCAGAACAGAAGAAATTCATTGACTTTCAGGGTCAAAAAAGGAAGTAAAAAACCATGTTGAGAATACATGTTGGGGTAGTCTCATTGTTTTTCTTGAAAGAACAAAATTAATGCCGTATTAGAAATTATATGACCCAATATTAACAACAAAGAAGGTAATAACACTTGTATTATTTCTTTACATTTAATACATTTTTCAAAAGACAGGAAGCAAGCATAGAAACAGTTCAAGTTCAAGGAAGCCCAAAACAATTCCCAAGGTAATAGCATTTCATTTTACTATAAGCCAGATTTCCCTTGAAAATTCATTGGCAAGCCGGGCTCGGTGGCTCAGCCTATAATCCCGCGCCTTTGGGAGGCTGAGGTGAGTGGATTGCCTGAGCCCGTGGGTTCGAGAGACCCGCCTGGGCAAGCAAGACCTCATCTCTACAATAAATCAAAAAATTAGCCGGGTGTGGTAGCGCACGCCTGTAGTTCCAGCTACTTGGAAGGCTGAGGCGGAAGGATCGCTGGAGCCCAGCAGGTCGAGGCTGCAGGGGCCGGTAGCGGCCACTGCACTCCAGTCTGGGCGAAATAGTGAGACTCAAACTCAAAAAAAAAAAAAAAAAAAGAAAATTCATTGGTATTTAAAATTTTTATTTTTTATTAATAACAGAGAGATGAAGCCTGTGCAAATGTTTTATTTTTCTTTCAATAATATAAGTTCTATAAATTTCTTGTTATATTATTCTACATAAGTATACTCAAAGTACTAGAATCTTAAATATTATTATTTAATAGTTTATCCTGAAAGAAAAAAGATACACAAAATCCAAAGAAGGATCAGTAGATTTAAAAAAAAAAAAAAAAAAACTGGCCAGAAGCAGTGGCTCAACCTGTAATTCAGCACTTTGGGAGAGTGAGGTGGGTAGACTGCATGAGCCTGTGGGTTCGAGTCTGGCAGGGACAACTTGGCAAGACCGCATCTCTACAATAAAATAAAAAATTAGCTGGGCATGGTAGTGTGGGCCTGTAGTTACGGCTACTTGGAAGGCTGAGGCGGAAGGACTGCTGGAGCCCAGTAGGTCAACGCTGGGGTGGCTGTGAGTGTGCCACTACACTCCAGCCAGGGTGACAGAGTGAGAATCCAACTCGGAAAAAAAAAAAAAAAATCTATATCATTCTAATAAGTTAGCTTCAATCAAATTGGTAGTGTTGATTTTTTTTTTAATTTGTAGTACTATTTTAGGGAAAGAAATGTCAAAATGGTATTCTAAACATTACAAGCCTAATTTTGGCTAGAAATATCAAAGGTTTCGTTTTATATATGTTCAACTTAAATGGCTATTAGACATTTTTAAAAAGATGTTCTTTTTTTTTTTTTGATTTATTGTAGAAATGAGGTCTCGCCAAGTTGCCCGAGCGGGTCTCAAACCCATGGGCTCAGGCAATCCTCTTGCCTCGGCCTCCCAAAATGCTGGAATTACAGGCTGAGCCACCAAGCCCGGCCAAAAAAGATGTTCTTAAGGAATATTTTACAAACGTAGAATGTACAGGAATTGGTTTTTAACTGAATACAAATAAAAGAAAGATGGGGATAAAATCAGAGTTTAACATGACTCCTGATCGGGCATGGTGGCTCACGCCTGCAATCCCAGCACTTTGGGAAGCTGAGGCAAGATAATTGCCTGAACCGAGGAGTTCAAGACTAGCCTGGGCAACTTGGTGAGACCTCATCTCTACAATAAATAAAAAAATTAGCCAGGTGGGATAGCATATGCCTGCAGTTCCAGCTACATGGAAGCCTGAGGCAGAAGGATGGCCTAAACCCAGCAGGTAGAGGCTTTGGTAGCTGTGATTCTGCCACTGTACTTCAGACTGGGCACAGAGTAAGACTCTAACTCAAAAAAAAAACAAAAAAAATTTTTTTAAAGTCTCTCAGGCCTGGATGAATAATTGTGTGTGGAAAACAATGCCATTCACTGAGATGAAACTATTAAGGCAATGATTCTCAATATTGCCTTCACATAAGCATTGTCTGAGAAACTTTAAAAAATGTGAATCCCCTTTCATGATGAAATTTTAAAAAGACTGACCGAGTTGTTGGGAAAAAAAGTACTGACTCCTGAGAGCCAACCTCAGACATTCTTATTCAATCAAAATGGGTTTGGGTCTATACAGGTATTTAAAAATTGCCCTCCATGTGATTCTAATGTATAACCACATTTGTGAACCTCAATGCTAGAACTTATTCTTGCTTTTCTAAACCTTATCTGAACATTAAAAGTATTTAAAGTATTTTAAAAATCTCAGTGTCCAGGCAGCACCCCGGATCAATGAAATCAATATCTCTGAAAATGGGTCCTAGAAATTTAAATTTTCTCAGGTGAATTCTTTTAAAGTCAGGGCTCAGAATTATGAAACTAAAGGAAGAGCAGTACAGGTGAAGAAACTGGTATTTGAGAGAATTTAAGTTGGATCTGGGACAACAATCTGGAAGTACTTGGTAGGTTCTTAAATATGAATCTGATGTTATACAGCAAAAGTTTGGTTTAAAATATATAGACTACAGAAACATATATACATATATATAATATATATAATGTTTTCCTTAAAATGATCCATTTCTTGAATGATGAAAGAGAAATTATGGGGAAGGAGGCAAACTGAGATCAAAGGGAAGGATCTGAATCTTTCAGTAGTACAAAAACTAAATAGATACCAATGTACAATATTTCCCTGGTATTTGCAGGGAATTGGCTCCAGGACGCCCTCAGATACTAAATCTGTGATTCTAGTCCCTCACATAAAATGATATAACATTCACATATAAGTCATGGATATTCTTTCTTGTACTTTAAATCATCTCTAGATTATTTATAATATCGAATATAAATACTATGTACATAGCTGTTATACCATATTTTTATTTGTATTACTTTTGTTGTTGTTTTCTTATTCTTATTTCTCACATTTTTTGTATGTGGCTGATTGAATCCACAGATGTGAAACCCACAAATAGGAAGGACCCACTATAGTAAAGGAATGGCGAGCTATAAGAATAACACGCTACTTTTTGACAATACTGTTCTAGAGATTGAAGTTTCAAATCTGAAATAGTTTGGGGTGAAATAGAGTCAAGAATGGCTATAAACACTATAAGCCTAGGATGTAAAATATGAGAAAAAAATAATAAAGTTAAACCAGAGAATTTAATAGCTATATTACAGTATGCTTGTCAACCTAGATATTATTCATGATAAAAGCAGAATTCAGTGTGGAAAGAAAAGGTAAATGTCTAATAAGAAAGAGGTGGGCATTAAGGAGAAGGAGAGAGAAAGAGGAGACAGGAGAAAAGATATAAATGACCTGGGTTCATGATGTTGCACCTTCTGATGGAATCACAGCTTCCTGCAATGGATTACACATTTCCACTGAAAAGGCCAGAAATTGTTGGGAGGAGTCATTTTTTATTAGATTTATATTTTTTAGTTTAGAAACATAAAAATATGCTCTTTTTCTCATGGAATGACAATAACTCAAAGCAACTCTAGATTTTTAGCAATATAAAAGCTTTATTTCACATATATATGACTTTTACTGGTAGGCTAGGCAGCTTGATTAAGTAGGAGAAACTGCTAACTTTTATTTGGACATTAGAATGATATAAATTTCATATTATTTTATAAATATTGATGTTTCAAAAAACATGGATTTAAAGCAGAATTTAGAAACAGGAAGGCAAACTGGAAGACCATTGTATTAATCAATGGGTAGGGGATAAATGCCTTGGATAAAAATCTTGAAAGTAAAAGTGGACAAGAAAAGACAAATGTGAAAGAGTTTGAAGAAGTAAGTGGAAGAACTCAATAACAGATTAAATTTTACAGAGAAGAATGAAGAAAAAGAGATGATTTCAAAATATTTAGCCTGAACAATGGAAATATTTATATAATAGGTGTCATTTTATGACAGTTGAAAGAAAATAATGAGTTGATAAGAAGAAATAAGTTTTACTTAATAAGTTTAAATAATCGTTTTGAACTTAATGGCTGGACATTTATGTGACTATTGGTAGTACATTTGTCAAAGTGGCATTACAATATATTTGTATGTGGCTGATTGAATCCACAGATGTAGAACCCACAAATACAAGGACCCACTATAGTAAGGGAATGGCGAGCTATAAGAATAACACGTTACTTTTTGACAATACTGTTCTAGAGATTGAAGTTTCAAATCTGAAATAGTTTGGGGTGAAATAGAGACAAGAATGGCTATAAACACTATAAGCCTAGGATGTAAAATATGAGAAAAAAATAATAAAGTTAAACCAGGACCAGAGTTGTTGCATGTCACTCACACAGAAGTGGACATTCACATCTTAAGAGTAGAGGAGATATCTAAAAAATAATTATAAATGATGACAGTAAGAAAGTTTAAGAATGCTGAAGAACCACAGAATTAAGGAAACATGAAGCAGAGTATGATAAGAGAATATAGCCTTTGAAATTTGACTGAATTGTGTTTGTTTTGTGGGTTCAGAACTTATGATGTTAACCAGAGCATTCCTCTTAAATGGTCAGCGTCATTGTATTCTTATTATAAATGAGGGATAATATTATCTTCCTCACAGGCTCATGAAAAGGTATGCATAGGTGTGTGTGTGTGTGTGTGTGTGTGTGTGTGTGTGTGTGAAGAAAGAAAGAATATAAATTATTATCAAATAAACATTTTTATTTCATGGCAGATTATAAATATAAGCTAAATTGAAAGTTAAGTCAAAGTAGTCAGGAGGGCTACAAGGAACCAGAAAAAATTCAGTGTTTTAGAAATCAAGGGAAGATAGAGTTTTATTGACAGTGATTAGTCAATTGTTTCAACTCCCAGAAGATAAGGGAATGTATTACAATATAATACATTACAATAATAGCTTAGGATCACATCTGTTAATTTGTTACTTCTCAAAATTGAAACATAACTACCTTTATGCATATTATATTATCTTATTAATGTAGTAAGACAAAGAAAGAACATCTTTCCAGATTTTAAAAGGCATATATTGTATTTTAAAATTAAAAATCCAAATTTGAGTTGACAAGGTGACACATGAACAGGAAAAAAAAAAAAGAATTAGTAAGTACCAAACGGCTTACCGCTAAAAGAAGGCTTCTTCTGACTACACATACCAGATTTCTCCTCTGCAGCAACTGCTGTTGCTTTTTTGTATTAACCGCACACATTTTTGTGTGTATATACAAACAAAATCAAGTGTATTAGGGTATGCACCTCTCTCCCCTCTCCTCCATCTCTTCCCTCTTTCTTTTCTTTCTGATGACTCTCCTTGTCCCCTCTTTTTCCTTTCCTCCCTCTGTATTTCTTCACATTTTCTAGAACTAAAAGATTATTTCTGGATTTCTCCCCTTCAGAACTCCAATGCAAGAAATAAAGAGTATTTGAAGTTAGTACATGCTAAAACATCCAAAATAACTATTACAACAACACAAAGTCATATTACAATAGAGAAGTTTCATTGGTAGACTTAGAATCTTTCTGGATAGGATTGGTAGTGGAAAACCTGATATATAGAATCCCTATGACTAACCAAATTGCATTTGTGTTTTTTGGCATAATAAGACATTTTGACAGATTATGCCATGTGTATGGTAGATATGCTTGCCTGATCTCACAGGAAGGCAAATGTGCAGCCCAGTATATAGAAGCAGGGGGATTAATTACCATGAAGTAAGTAGTTTGTAGGTCTTGAGCTTCTGCGTTTAAGTGATCCTCCTGCCTTGACCTCTCAAAATGCTGAGGTTATATACATGAGCCGCCATGCCCAGCCTTTATTGTGTGTGTGTGTGTGTGTGTGTGAGTGTGTGTGTGTTTTAAGTTTTAGTCTTTATGCAAGAATAATATAACTATCTTATTTTGGCTCTAACCTTTAGGGATATCAATATATGAAAAACAATTACATAATTATAGGTCTTTCCTGATTTGAGACATACATAACCATAGAATTGGCAAAGAGTGATTTGGATTTATATATTGTATTAATATGTTCCCCTAAATATTTATAATTAGTTGATTGCAGTCTTTCCACTTTCAGAAAAACTGGTTATTATTATTTTGTATGAGAGGTGGTAATTACAAAACAAAATTAAGCTGAATGAAATTAAAGAGAAACTGACGCATTGAAATTTCCTGCCAGAGAAGAATTCCATTTGCACAAGTACAGAGTTTTTTCCAATTTTTACAAAGTTGAAATGCATTTCTAGCCATGTTTGTAGTTTGCATTATTCTGAAAATAGTCACTTCCTAGGTCCTTATTGTCCATATAAAAACAACGTTTACGGGAAGTAAATTTCTTCCCAGAATTCAATTTCTGAATATTCAAGGTGTTCACTTGTGTTCACTTCTACTCAAATAAAAAGCTTCTGAATTGTAATTGGGTGGTTATTTACTAGGCCAAACTTCAAATATATTGTAGGAGCACCTAAAGCCTGTTGGGTACACAGTTGTGTGTGGATATGTGTATGTCCTTGTCTGAGGGAAGCTATGTGGCTAGAGAGATATAATGTATACAATCATATGCATGTATAAAAAACATGACTTTCCAATAATTAAAAATGAAATTATGTTTTTGGTGGATAATACTACATAGCAAATTTTTAATTTTTTAATGTTTCATTTTCTTATCTGATCATTTCTTCCTTAATCTCTGTTTTTTCAGAAGAGCTACTAAAACCTGCAAGTAAATGAAAATACATTGAAGCTTTATTTTTCATTATAATATTTTAAATTGGCCTAATTTATATTTCTCAGGAGTATTTATATTAAGTCTGTGTTTTTGTTTTTAACATGGAATGAATTATTCAATAGATCAATTATTAAATTAACATTATTTGGAATATAAACACATTTTAAACAACCTACATGTCTAACTCAAAAAGAATATATGGTGATATATCCACGCTGTGGAATATCCTTCAGACTCCTGAAAATAATGATAAAGATCTATATATGTTGACATGGAAGGGATATCTATAAATCGATAAAATGTTTTCTCGAATGAATATCATCCTATTTTTGTAAAAATAATATATACCTCAGGGTTGTATATTATACAGCTCTAGCAGGTACATAATTTAGAAGCACTATTATGTATGTATTATAAACATTTCTGCGTAAAAATACACAGTGAAGAGAAACAATAAATATTTTTAAATGTATGTATATGTTTATACATATGTACAAAAAGTTATGGGAGTAAATACTGCAAATTGTCAACAGCAGAAACTCTTAACAAATAGGTTGGAGGAAAGGGTAGAGGTGAGATTAATTTTGCTTTTCATTTGATTGAAGTTTATCATTAAATGGCATTATTTTCACAATTCTTTACTTAAAATCTAGTTTGTGAATTATACATTCTGTTTCACTCATGTCCTTTAGTTTTAGTCACTGGTTTCTTCACTGATATCACAAAAATGCCAGGACCTCCTCAATTAAAGAAACAAAAGATTAAAAATAAGCAAAATAAAGAAGTAAGCAAACTAGAACCAAACCTCTGAGTGACATCACCCTTTATTCCAGGCCTTGAAAATAGGTGGTATAAACTCTCTTTGACTCTTCTCTTGAAGATGCTTGATTTATTCAATAATCGACTTCCAGCTATGCAATGTCCCACAAAGATATCCTTTACTTTACATTCCTTCTAAAATACTACCCTGATTCAGGCATCTGTCATACTTGAATTATAGTTAATAATTTATTCACTGGTTTCCCTGCATGTAATTTCTTACCTCTGTGATCAATACTACACATTGCCATAGGGGTATCTTCCTAATGCTAGATCAAATCATGGTGTTATAATTAAAATATTTGTGAGCTCCATCATCTACAGAGTAAGTTGCAAATTTCTAGACATAACACCTCTGACTCTTCTTGTCCTAGTGCCATATTTCCTTTCTACCATCACTTTAAACTTTTGTCTTTCAATCAATCCAAACTTCCATGCATAAAATATACCAGTTTATGCCTCTAAGTTCTTTTTAATGTGGTTTACTTCTCTTATTCTCCTCACCCTTTGGGGCCCACCATAAATACCATTCATTCTAGGAAACCATTTCTTTTTCTTACAATAGAATGAAATACTCCTGTTCTCGGTGACTTTGCTGTACTTATATTACAGATACTGTTTCTTTTGCACTTACCTTAATTGGCTTTTAATTTGTTTCACTCTTGACTAAATAACTTGCTTCTTGATATTAAGATCCACCGTCAATTGATCTCTGAATCATCAGGGTTCCCAATAAAACTGAATTCAATACATTTGTTTGCCTTACTTTTAACTAAATATATTTAAATATTTTTTTACCCTTACAGTTATAAGGAACAACTATCAAGGAGGTTGCTATACATGGACATGACTATGGAAAAAAATAAATGTCATTTTAGTTCTAGTGTAAAATGGGTAAAAGTCCTATCTGGTTTGATTTTTGTTTGTTTGTTTTGTCTTGTTTTGTTTGTTTTCTTTCTTTTAGGGTTGAACTTTCACTCCATTGCCCAGACTGGAGGACAGTGTCTTGATCATGCCTCACCACAGCCTCCAGCTCCTAGGTTCAAGTTATCTTGCGGCTTCAGCCTCCTGAGTAGCTAGAACTACAGGCCTGAACTTGGTCAACCACCCAAGTAGTTGGGATTTTACGAGAATGGACCACCACACCCACCTATTTTTTTAATTAATTAATTTATTTTTTAAAGCGATGAGGTCTCACCAAGTTGCCCAGGGTGGTCTCGAATCCATGGGCTCAAGCAACACTCTCACCTCAGCCTTCCAAAGTGCTGGGATTACAGGCTTGAGTGACTGCACCTGGCATTCACCTAATTTTTCTAAGTTTTTTGTTTTTCTTTTTTTTTTTTTTTCAGAGATAAGGGTCTCACTATGTTGCCCGGGGAAGATTTTGAACTCTTAGCCTCAAATGATCTTTATCTTTTAGTCTCCTGAGTAACTGAGATTACAGGTATTAGCTACCGCACCTGGCTCTTATTTTTTAAATAGAGATGGTAATACTGTATTTTCAAGCATTTGTGAATTTACAAATTTTAAAAATTATTGTTTTTATTTTAAAAAGATACCTGCACATGCATATTTATTCACAATAGCAAAAACATGGAAGCAACCGTTCTACCCATCAAAATTGGACCGGATAAAGAAAATGTGGTACAGACACATGATAGAATATTATGCAGTGAATTTGCATCTTATCGATGCTCTAAAGCTGTGCTGTCCAATGTAGTAGCCAATAGATACTTGGCTACTTACCTTTACATTTAATCAAAATAAGATACAATGAAATAAATTACTTCTTCAGTTGTATTAGCCATGTTCAAGGTTTCAGTGTTCTGTATTACAGCAATTTCCCTCTTCACAGAATTTATTATTCAACAACACTGCTCTAAAGTTTAAACTAAAATTATACATTTCCCCTACACTAAATTGGTAACATTCTGATACAGAGATGCCATACTTTACAATTGAATCTTAGTATTGTATTTATCTAAGTTGTATATGCCTATACAGATATCATCATTTATTTAACTAAACCTCAAAATTTACTCTCATGAAAACAGTTGTTTGGATTAACCCCTTTATACATCTGGGTCACATGAATACCTATACCGGTATCAGCAACATTGGGGAAAGAGAGTATTAGATATTGACATGCATACTTGTAGAATGTATATTATTAAATAAAGTCCCAGCTTTCTGTGGTAGCAGATATGACCATTCTGAACATCCTATGGGTTAATTTGGGGAAATAATGTTAAAGAATGATCCAATATAGGGTGAATGTATACAGCTCAAAATACAAAAGTTATTTTTTTCTCACCTCTAGTATGAATATGCCCCACCCTTACACAAGGATCATACTCAATGCCACGCCTTTAAGCCTTGTTTCATTGCATTTACTTCACTCACTCTCTTCATCCTTCAAGGCTCATCTTTGAACTTTATTCCCCCTTTTCTTCATACTGGTTAGAAGTTTGCAAGAGCAAAATGTAATGAGAAAAGGAAACTTATCTATGTAGGAATTTGATTTTGTATGTTGGATTCTGTGATAACAGCATTTTATGCAGGCCCAGTATATATTTGTTCATCTAATATAAAAGTTGAAGCTTTGGCATCTACTTGAAAACCACCGCTTTGCTGACTAGATTTTAGATCTACAAAAGAACTTGCTGTCCCTTTTTTGTTAACTAGATGAGCTATATGTTTCACTTTGAAGAGGTATGCCCCTGAAATTTTGATGGTGAGATATTGCCTCATAGCATTCACTTTTCTCTATTACTAAAGTACTATAGTTTTGACTTAATTTTCAGCAGAGATTCATTTAACAATGAAGTGAATGAAAATCAAAAAAGGATTAAACGGTTATTACTGGAAACATAATAACCTTTACCAACTGACCTTCAATTATGGAGAGAAGCCTCAAGTGTGAAGAAAGTTTTCAAGCTGACACTTTCCTGATAGTGAACTCTTTGCACATATAACCAGTTAAGTATATGCATAGCTTCAGATTTGATGAGAAATGTAAAAAAAAAAAAAAAAAATTGCAGAACACTAAACAATTAAGTAGAAAGTTCTTTGTTTTATTTCCAGAAGTTGTACTGTTAATGTCTTTCAAAAGTGGAGGCAAAAATGATACAGAGGAAGATACCCTAAAAATTTTTAGTCTAAGCAAATGATGGTTTTCGGAAAAAATTTTGAAAATATTCATCCCAGAAAATTGATTTGTTCTAATTATATTTACCAATTTCCTCTCTGCAATGCTCATTTTAACATGACAATTATTTACTAATGCATTATATAAAATAATCAGGTATATGTTAATTGTTGTTATTGAATTGCTTTAAAAATAAGGTGGGCATTCAATAAACGTGATATTACTAACAAAAAAATCAAAAAGAAAATTAAAATTACTGCCTTTTCCACAACTTCCCTTAGATACACTAATCCTTAAATTTGATTGTATGTAACTATTTAAATACATTTGTATTCTATATAATTATAGAACTTAATTTTAATCAGAGAACAAATTGAACAAATATTTCCCATCATTTTAAAACTCTTTTTGTGTCATTTTGTTTTTCTCTGCATTCATATTTTGTAAGTTTGCTATAATGTGAAACCTCAAAAGATTTCTCTGAGTAACTTCCAAAGATCCCTCTGTTAAAATTACTAAATAAATTTATTCAAATACATTTTCATGACTGAATTTTTATTAAGCACGTTTAGTGTTTACCTTTTCCTTGCTTATATGAAAATTGTTATAGGATGTTTCTGAAAATAACATCATTCAGATTAAAATGTTGAAAATATCCCCAAACACGTAAGACTCATAATGAGTTAGGGAAGCGAGTGTGCCAGCTAATCTAGTTCCCATTCTCATAAAAGGCAACGGTGGTACTTTACAGCCAGTCTATCTATTCATTTTCATTGTAATAAAACCATTCCTGAAAGTGACTTTGTCCAGAGTAAATGGCTTTGTGTTATAACATGATGTACTTCAGAGGTGGGATGTCATAGATCACTAAAGAATGTGACCATCTTAAATCTTAATTTAAAAAGTATCTGTTCACTCAAGTATCTTTTTGCAGACTACTTTCCTCTGCTTTCCCAAAATGTAGCCCACTGTTTCAATAAACAGAAGTCTAAACTAAATGCTGCCGTAGTGAACAAATGGAAAGAGATGCAGAGAAATAATAAAGTAAGTTTTTATCTGTTATCATAGAAAAACAAATTAAACACATTAAAACAGTGGAGGGGGAGCTTACATGCTATAAAAGACAAAATTATGAAGAAAAGATTATTGGTTAAAAGTGTTAATTATGTAAGCAATAGTTGTATGTAATCAGTGAATATGATTTGCTCCTTTAGAAAAAGTGGTCTTAAAAAGGATATTGAGACTGGGCTCGGTGGCTCAGCCTGTAATCCCAGCGCTTTGGGAGGCCCAGGTGAGTGGATTGCCTGAGCCCACGGTTTCGAGACCCGCCTGAGCATTGGCGAGACCTCATCTCTACAATAAATTTTTGAAAGAATTAGCCGGCTGTGGGAGCGTGTGCCTGTAGTTCCAGCTACTTGGAAGGCTGAGGCGGCAGGATCGCCGGAACTCAGCAGGTCGAGGCTGCGGTGGCCGGGAGCGGCCACTGCACTCCAGTCTGGGCGACAGAGTGAGACTCCAACTCAAAAAAAAAAAAAGGTTATTAAATGAAAATTACTCCAAAAATATATTTATTTTGCTCTTTACATAACCCTTATTTAGCTGAGTCACTCAGGTAGAAAACATTGGGCTTTATTTTCAGCATATTTTTGTAAAATTAATTCCTCATATTGATTACAAATACTATATGGATTAATGTTTAACATGAATATATTAAATAATTACATTTTCATATTTTATATATATATATTTTGAGTTGGAGTCTCACTCTGTCGTCCAGGCTGGAAGGCAGTGGCACGCTCCCGGCCACCGCAGCCTCAGCCTGTTGGGCTCCGGCGATCCTTCCGCCTCAGCCTTCCAAGTAGCTGAAACTACAAGCGCGCACTACCACGCCCAGCTAATTTTTTTGATTTGTTGTAGAGATGAGGTCTCGCCAAGTTGCCCAGGTGGGTCTCGAACCCGCAGGCTCAGGCAATCCACTCACCTCAGCCTCCCAAAGGCGCGGGATACAGGCTGAGCCACCAAGCCCGGCTCATATTATAATTATATAGAAGAGTTATGCATTTGTATTCTCAAGAGCATTTTACAATATTTTGTATAATGACTCATTCTATCAAAAGTGAATGAAAAATAGTAAATAACATAAAGGAAAAAAAGAAGGAAAACAGTGAAATAAGACAATAGAAGTATTTTTAGCCTTTTAATTAAATTTTTAATTCCGTTCTTACTGCTGACTTAAAACAATGAGAGTCTGTACACCTGCAGTCTGAATTCAGTGTTATCCTGTTTTATTTTTAAATGAACAAGAGGTAAGGATAGAAAAAGAATTCACTATCTACAGCATGCCTTTGGTTGGGTCATAGATTCATGTTGTTTGCAATATATAATTCTCTTTGTCAATTGAAACATGATGCTGAGCAGAGTATTGATGGATGGTTCAGAGACTAGACTAGCAAAGTTCTGCAAAAGGGATTAAGAACCAACACTCCTCTTTCACCGTTCACCAACATAAACAGTAGAGCCCAGCAGAAGGCAGTTACTCTATTCCTCAGACACATTTCTCTTGGTCCATAAATTGCTTGAGGTATAAACTAAGTGGTCTCCATGGACCCACAATAAGTCTTCTCTGTCTAAATGTGGTTTATATCAAGAGTTAGAAATGACCTTTGTGATGACTTGGTCCAAATTCTCTTATATTTCAAAACTTTTCTGATCTAATGATTCTTCACAAGGGGACAAATACTAATCTCTCATTGCACTCAGTTCTGTAAAGGTGCCTGCTGTTCTACTGTTGAATAATCATAACTTTTGAAATGATTCTGTATTTTAATATATTTGTCATTATAAGTCCCTTCAAATATTGATTCAGGTTTTCCTTCTGATTCTATTTTTGACAGACCAAATAATCTTTCAGATATTTGAGGACAACTGAGTTCTGTGGCTGTATGTGATAACTAGAGTTTTGCTTCTCCACTTTCTTCTTGAATTTTCTTTCACTATTTCCTTTGGAAATCTTATCCCAATACCAGGTGATTTAAACTAGGTTTTTTTCAACCTCAGTATTTTTGACACAAAGCAAGATAATTCCTGTCCCGTGTATTATAGAATGCTTTGCAGCATCACTGGCCTCTACCAGAAGATGCTAGTAGAATCTCTCACACAGTTGCAATAACCAAAAATTACTCTGCCACCATCTCTTGACACAGTAATCAAAAAATGCTCTATCCTAGTTCCATGCAAAAAGAATTTTCTATGTATAAAGGAACTTCATGGAGAACCATATTTGGGTGATAATGACTTTGACAAACATCCTTGACCTTCCTGATCAAATATTTTCTTTTTTCTACCTATTAACAAAAGCCTGATTGTGTTTGTAGTGGTAGAAAAATGTTGAAAAATACCACAGGACCTAATCTCCTAATCAGTTGGGGAAACTACTTGATGAAATTTTGGCAAATGAAAAGTAAATAGAGGGCAGTAGGTGATGCTTTTGAGAAATACAATGACTTTGCATCTCTTGTCCTTTTTTCTCAATCTTTTTAGTGCCTAATTTTTAGATGTAATGTTAAGTGACATGAAAACAGTTCTGTGCTACGAAGTCTAAGCAAGACTCTAAGAATACTACAGTGAGAAGATCCCAAGAGTCTCAGTCTTTGTTCATGTCTTTGCTCATCTTGGGTCCAACACTCCTTAATAGTTTGTTGTGGGGAGGATAATAGAATGGCATATTTTTAAAAATCCACTAGTTTTATTTTGCCTTCTATAAAGAAATTTAATTTAACACAATCTCTAACTAATGGTAATATCTTTACTTTAGGACCAAAGAAAAAAACTAGATGACCATATTATAAATATATCAAGTCTCTTCTCATGTGCAAACTATTTTCAAATGTACTTTCTTCAGTCATCTTAAATTTATCCTGTCCCAACTACAACAGGCAAGGTACCCTACTTGACCCAAGAGATAAAGATATAAAAGAAACAATACATTTGCTTGAGAGTCTCTTAGGATACTGAAAACAAATTTAATGAAATTGTTAGTTTTTACTGATAATCATGTGTAATTTATCAGGAAAATAGAATAATATTGGGTAAGATAGGAGATGAACTTCAGTAAGAAAGAAGAAAAACAATAATTATAAAATGTCAATCTCAAATTGTTTAAAACATATGATAAAGGCAGGAATGGCTATTGCTGAAAAATTCATAATTTTTTATCAGTTACCTCAGAGTTATGAAGACATGAAACAAAATGTGATATTTGACTTTCCAAAACTATCTGTTGACTATTCATATTATTTGTCTTATACTGTGTCACAGAGGAGTATATTTTAAAAGGCTTAACTATGCTCAATTTTATTTTTTGTTTAAGTTTATGGTATTTAATAATATACTTTTCTCTTCAAAGACCTTTGCTGAGAAAACAAATTGTTTTTCAGAGATACGCCATTAGGAACAAGCTTTCTGCTAAGTATTCCTCCTACGCGACATGTGGATGTGCTTCTGCCTTTCTTGCCCAAGTCTCCAGCCTGCTGATTGCATTCCTCTCACTCCCATCACCAGATTTGCTTCATGAGCTCTAGACTGTGTCATTAGTTATGACTCATCAGTTGTGGCATAATCATATCAATTCCAGCCCAATGTCTTCTGTCCTCATTTAAATACAAATTTTTCTTCTATTGCCAAGCTATCAAATATGTTTTATTCACTGAATCTTTGTAATAAAAGGTGAAACAGCACAGTCTGCACTCAGCAGCAAGATTAAAAATAAAAAGGGTTGTAACATTCAAATGATTGCATGCATTTTTCCTAGACACTTCTTTATTTTTGAAAAGCCTAACAGCTATGGCATCACATATGTATATCTAATTATAGTTAATAATCTGTGTAAATACTTATGTAAAAAAATGAACTTGTCAATCACATCAAGTTTCTTGTTTGTTGGTTGATTTTAACTATTTCCCAGCCATCTTGGAATTGGTCCAGAGAGTAAAGTTCCATCAGTATTGGCTGAATACTACCTTTCTAAAAGAAAAAAGAAACTCCAGCCTTTCCAACTTTAAAGCCCAGTATACTCAATGATATACATTGAATTTCTTTATTCTCAGTGAAATATAATGAAAGGTATACAAACTCATTCTTACGGTTTTGTTTACAATCCTCTTTACAATAGACTTAAGCATCACTATTTAGGTCTATTATGTCTATTTATTTTTAAAAATTATTAGTCCTATTTCCCCCTCACATTGTTATTTTAGTGCTGATCTCCAATTTCTCAGGAGCCTGTGTTATGTGCATAAAACTTCTATATTTCATGAGGTCAGTTACTACTCAAATTTGCACAAGTGGCAGAAAATAAAAACAACTAAATAATCCACACTTCCTCAAAGAATTTTACCACATTTTATAATTTTAAAATTTCCACTTATGTCATTTCTATTTTATCAAAAAATTGAAGTTCAACTTTAACAATTTTTAAAAAATAGATGTAAATTGAGTTATTCCATAGTTTAGTGACATTTCATATTACCATTATATTTTGATATTTCCCAATACCATTACCAATAATTTTCAGATATCTTAAACACATCTCAGCTATTATTATTTCTACATAAAAATAGAAACAATCAATACATTTAAACCGGTAAAAATTACAGGGCAAGTATCCAATTTTTTTGAATGAACAAACTTGTCTTTGCAATGTCATTAAGTGCAAACTAATTTTTGTCTTCCATGGTCCTATGAAAATGTATTCAGAAAATATTTCCTAAGCTGCTGAAAATTCTGGTAGCCTTCATGACCTTCCTGGTCATTGGAATTTAATATATGATATTAAATTCAATGACATCTAATACATTTTATATTGTAAAATACAATCTCTTTTCAGAAACAATAGCACTAATTTCTGTATTTTAATTAACATAAAATTCAAGTAAGTTTTCTCTTTTACCTCTTCCATCCATAAACTTTGGGAAAGGAATGATTCTAGTTTATTTTTTCCAGCTTATCTTTGACCTTACTACCTCTTCTATTGAATAATTGCTTCTGCTGACTACTCTGGGGTTGAAGTTCAGAAATAAGAGTGGTGAATGAATAAAAACAAGTTATTTTTGAACTGATAGTGAGTGATACATTTTCTCTACAATTGTTGCTCTCCATGAAAGCTTTCATTTTCTAGAACTCAATTTCACACAATTAAGTCCCATCTAAGTATTCTTTAAGATTCAGGTAGCTTCAAGCCAATTTTCCTCTAGCATTCCTCATGTAGATCATAACCGACACAGGCTAAAAAGTAATGCATTATTGGTCCCTGAAATTCAGAAAGTGAAATCCAGAGCCATGTACTTCATTTGCAGGCCTTTTAAACACATACACTGGCAAGTGTGCGCACATACACACACACACACACACACACACACACACACACACACACATACACATACACATACACCAGATGTTCCTTTTTTCTACAATTTCTGCTTGACCTGTCGTGATGTTTTTTAGTTTGTTCTTAATTTCACACTGCCTTGGACACAGTGTATTCACAGAGCACCCAAAAGTACCTAAGATATGAGTACTAAATCTCCTCATATTTGGACCCAGCTCCTTGATAGCATCAGAGGTATTAGTGATCTCTGGGTATTAATAGGAAATCAGGATGGTAGGGAAGAAGATCATGTGTGAGCTGAAGCTTCAAGCTCTTGACTCATGCTCTATTGTCCCATCAGACTTCTCTTACAAAACACAAATTCAAAGATGATATTACTAAGGATTTCATTTTTTTAAATTTTAAAGATGTAGAGTATAATTCAGGGTTTAGTATATAAGTGGTCATTGTATAGGTAAAGTTTGGGTTTTACTTACATCCCCACTTAACCTGGTTTGAGATCAGGTACACCTATTGATGAAGTGTGCCCTCCCCTCCCCTGGCAGTTTCCCACTACTGCCAAACCCTTTCTTATAGTATTATGATAATTGTTCAGGGTCCACCTATGGGTGAGAACATGAGGTACTCAGTTCTTTGTTTCTGTGATAGATCACTGAGTATTGAAGACCCTAAATCCATCTTAGTTGCTGTGAAGTTCATAATTTTGTCCTTCTTTATAGCTGCATAATAACCCATTGTGTATATGTACCACATTTATTTTTATCCAGTCCATATTCAGTGGGTAACACTGTCAGTTCCATGTTTTTGCTATGGTGAATAATGCTGCAATGAACATGCGTACGCAGGTATCTTTTTTGTAGAGTGATTTGAGTTCCTCCGTGTATATTCCCAGAAGGGGGAATGCTGCTGGGTCATATGGAAAGTCAATTTTCAGATCTTTTGGGAATTGCCACATTGTTTTCCTCAGAGGTTGTACTAGTATACACTCCCACCAGTTATGTAGAAGTGTTCTTTCTTCCCCGCATGCTCTCCAGTATCTGTTGTTTTTTGGATTATTGATGATAGCCATCCTGACTGGAGTTAGGTGGTATCTCAGTGTGGTTTTAATTTGCATTTCTTTGATGATTAGTGAGGCTGAGAATTTTTCCATGTATCTGTTGACTGTTTATATGTCTTCTTTTGAGAAGTGTCTTTTCATATCTTTTGCCCACTTTTTATAGGGCTGTTTTTTTTGTTTTTTGTTTTCTTTTCTGCACATTTGAGTTCTTTGTAGATCCTGGATGCTAGGACTTTGTCAGATATACAATTGGCAAATATTTTTTCCCATTCTGTTGGCTATTTCCCCACTCTCTTGATCGTTTCTTTTCCTTTGCAGAAGCAAAGAAGTTTGATGAGGTCCCACTTGTCTATCTTATATCTTGTGGCATGGGCATTTGGGGTTTTGATCAGAAATTGATTGCCAGTTCCAATTTCCACAAGGTTTTTCCTGCATTTTCTAAGGTTCTTATAGTTTGAGGTTTTGCATTTAGGTCTTTCATCCATTTAGAGTTGATTTTTGTATATGGTGATAGGTAGGGGTCTTGTTATATTTTTCTACATGTGGCCAGCCAGTTATCCCAGCATCATTTACTAAAGAGGTTGTCCCCTTCTCAGTGGTTTTTAGTGGAGACTTTGTTGAAGATGAGTTGGTTGAGGAATTAAGGTTTTGCTTCTGGAATTGCTGTCCTGTTCCATTGTTCTATATGCCTGTACTTGTACCAAAATCAGGCTCTTTTGATTATTGTAGCCTTATAATAAAGTTTAAAGTCTGGACGTGTGATGCCTCCTGCTTTGTTTCTGTTGCTCAAGTTTGTTTCAGCAATTTGTGGTTGTTTATGTTTCCATATGAATTTCTGTGTTGTCATTCCCATGTCTGAGAATAATGATGCTGGTAATTTAATGAGTATTGCATTAAATCTATAGATTGCAACTGTCTTTTGTACACTGATTTTGTACCCTGAGACTTTGCCAAAGTCCTTTATCAGTAGCAAGGAAATTTTTGGCAGATTCTTTTGGATTTTTGAGGCATTGAATCATATCAAAAGCAAAGAGGTATAACTTGACTTTCTCTCTTCCTATTTGTATACCCCTGGTTTCCTATTTGTATACCCCTGGTTGTATGATTATTTTAACAAGGACTTCCAACACTATGTTGAACAGGAGGAGTGAAAGTGAGCAGTCTTGTCTTGTTCCAGTTCTCAGGGAAAATGCTTTCAATTTTTGACCATTTAGCAATATGTTGTCTGTGGATTTAACCTAGATCACTCTTACTACTTTGAGGTATGTTTCTTCTGTGCCTAGGTGTTTGAGGGTGTTTATTCAAGGAGCGATGCTGGATTTTATTGAAAGCTTCTTCTTTGCCTAATAATATAATCATGTGATTCTTATTTTTACATCTTTTACCTTTATGGTCTACATAATTACCTTTATGGTCTTGTGGATGTTGAACTAGTCCTGCATCTCAGGGATTAAGCCTGTACGGTCATGGTGGTACAGGCTGATTTTTGAGATGTGTTGTTGAATCTGATTTGGTAGAATCTTGTTGAGTATTTTTTCATCTTTGTTGAGTATTTTTTCAGGGATATTGACTGTAGCTCTCTTTGTTGAATCTTTGCCTGGTTTGGGTATGAGTGTGATGTTAGCTTCATAAAATGATTTGGGAAGAGTTCCATCTTTCTCAATTGTTTGGAATATTTTCAATAAGGTTGGTCAGCACCTCCTTGTATGTTTTGTAGAACTCCGCTGGAAAGCTGTCTGGTCCAGGACTTTTTTAGTAGGTAGTTTTCTTATGATGGATTCGATATCCTGACTCATTATTGGTCTATTTAGTGTCCCAATTTCATCTTGTTTCAACCTTGGGAGGTTGTGTGATGGCTGAGAGTCATCCATTTCATTTAGGTTTTCAAGTTTGTTTTCATATGGGTGTGCATAATAAACTCTGATTACTTTTTAAATTTCTTCAGGGTTCATTGTGATTTGATTTTTTGCATTTCTGATTGTATTGATTTAGACTCTTTTTCTCTTTTTTTTTTGGTAAATTTGGCTAGGGGTCCATCAATTTATTTATCCTTTCAAAGAACCTGATTTTTGTTTTGTTGATTTTGTTTCTATGATATATTGTCTTCTATGTTCTGTATTTGTGGTTTTACTTTGGTGATCTGAATCCTTCTGCTGCAGTTAGTGTTTTGGTGGTCTTGTCTTTGTTAGGCTGTTAACTCATGATATTTCCATTTTCTTGATGTGTGTTCATAAAGAAATGAATTCTCCTGTCAGTACTGCTTTCATGTTATCCCAAAGGTTTTGGTAACATGTGTCTTTATATTCATTTGTTTCCACAAATATTTTAATTTCTGCTTTGATTTCTGTGTTGAGCTAGGAGTTGCTTAGCATCATGCAGTTTAGTGTCCATGTCTTTGTGGGTTTTTGGGGGAAGTTGGTTGGTATTGATATTTATTTTTATTCCACTGTGGTCTGAGAAGGTGGGTGGCCATATTTCGATCTTACAAAATCTGTTTATGCTTGATTTATGGGCAAGCGTGTGATCAATCTTTGTTTACATTCCATGTGGTGACTAGTAGAATGTGTATTCTTTGGTTGTTGGGTGGAGTGTTCTGTAAGTATCTATTAAATCCATTTGGTCAATCATCAGTTTATGTTCCAGATCTCTTTGCTGATTTTTTTTCTCAATGATCTATCTAGGGTTGTTAGTATAGTTAAGTCCTCCACTGTGATAGTGTTAGATTCCATATCTTTTTGTGGTTTATTTAGTAGTTGCTTTCTAGGTGCTGGTGCTCTTGTGTTGGATGCATATATGTTTCAGATGGATATTTTGTGCTGGTGGATTGAAGCTTTTATCATGATGTAGTGTCTTTCCATATCTCTTTAAGTTTTTGATAGCTTAAAGTGTCTTTTTTGTCTGATATTATGATTGTGACTCCTGCTTTCTTTTGTTATGCATTCACCTGGAAATTCATTTTCTATCCTCTAACTTTGAGTCTGTGTGCATCCCTTGTGGTAAGAGGAGTTTCCTGGATGCAGCAAATTTGTGGGTTATTTTTTTTTATCCAGTTTGCCATTCTATGTCTTTTCAGTGGTGCATTTAATCTGTTGACATTCATGCTGATTATTGAAATTTGAGTGTTCATCCCCATCATGAGGTTCTTATGAAGTTTTTCCTTTGTTTATTTTCTTTTAACTTTTTGGTTGATGTGTGTGTGTGTTTTCAAGTTTGCATTATTTTCTCCTGTTCTCTCGGGAACTGCATGGTCATTCTCTTTTTTCTTTCTTCTGTGCTTGATATCTTTTAAGTGTCTTCTGTAGAGTTGGTCTGGAAGCTGCATAGTCTCTTAGAGATTAGATGGCTGGGAAAGATTTTAATTCTCTATTACTGATCAAACTGAGTTGATTGGGTAGGAAGTTATTTATCAAAATAGTTTATCTTTGAGGACTTTGAATATTGCATTTCAGTCCCTTCTTGCATGTAGTGTTTTTGCTAATAGATCTGCTGCTATTCTGATTGGTCTTCCCTGGCAGGTAGTCTGACCATTCTCTCTTGTAGCCTTTAGGATTTTTTCTTTTGTGCCTACTTTGTGTAGGCAAATTTACTATGTGCCTAAGGATTGGTCTCCTCATTTAATGTCTGGAGGTGATTCTCTGTATCTCTTGTGTTTGGTTGGTCACATCTCTGGTGAGATACGGTATGTTTTCTTGGATTACTTCCTGGAATACGTATTTGCTCCAGGGTGTTCTCCATTTCTCTTTCTTCTTCTGGGATACAAATCAGGTTAGGTTTGGCCTCTTGATATAATTGCACATCTCTTGTAGGATTTGTTCTTTCTGAGTTTTCTGTTTTTTACAGATCACGTTAATCTGGTCTTCAAGTTCTGAGATTCTTTCTTCAGCTAGATTAATTCTGCTTTCCATGCTTGTCATCTAGTTATTTATTTCCTCGATGAAATTTTTCATGGTCAAAATCTCTGTTACATGTTCTTTTAGTGTTGCATTTTGTCTTTCTTGAGTCTTATTCACTCTTTCCATCCATTCCCTAACCCCTCTTGTATTCTGGGGTCAGTCATTGGTGATTTCCATTGTTTGGGCTCTGAGGTCTGATTTTTCAGGTGTTGTCTCTTTGGTACACTGGGAATTACCTGTGATCTTCAGATGACTTTTCCTTATTTATGACAGATCACTTTCTTTTCTCCTTAGTTCTGTTATTCAGTGGCAGTAGGAGGGGCTTTTGCTTCTGACATTTTCTTGGCCCTCTATTCTTCCTTGATCTGGGCTCTGAATTTGTTCTATTTTGAAACTGGACTGGGGGTGAGAAGCTTTGCCATCTCTTGTAGTTTGGAGAGTAAAATAAGGTGAAGAATCTGGAGTACTGATCTCTTTGGCGATCTTCCTTGTCCTTTTCTAGTCACATCCTTTGTCCCACAGTTGAATCCAGGTAGGGAGTGGGGTGCCTGAGACTCAGCACTTATCTTTTCCCTGTGAAGTTTGTGTTTTCAGGATATTCCCTCTGAATCACAATCAGTTCCCAAGTAGTTAACCCAGTGGTCACAGAGATTGGGTCTACCTATTAATATAAGTCTTACAGTCTTGGCCAAAATTTCAATTTTGTCATCTAGCTATGCTGGCACTAATTCTACAAGCTGTGGTCATTACATCAGGGTCAAAACCAAAGGTTGTTCCTCAAGATACCAATGTGAAAAGGAGCAAAGAAGATGCTTAGAAATAGTAGATGCTTATACTGTAACATTTCCACCTGGGTCAGTCAGGCATCAGGCATTGTACAAAAAGAGAGTTGGCATTAGAGTCAATAATTCAGTCTGCACTATCTTTGATTTGTCAAGATATGTTTCATGCCTATAATTCCCAGAAATTCTGCTGCTTCATCCTTGTTATTAGTAAATTTATATGGCCACAGCTCTTACAATATGTATTCAATTAGTATCTTCAGGGAAATTACCCTGAAGTCCTTTATGTTCTGACAGAAGTTCCTTTTACTGTACTTTCATGAAGGACTTCTTTTCTCTTAGAATTAAGAGACTGGGATTTTTTTGCCTTTGCTATCAGTTTATACAGAAGTTAGTTTGTTCCCTATTTTAGAAGATCATCAGATAGAATAATTTTGTTTCTAAAATTGGTGATATATGTTTCTTGCATTCCAAAGTTTTTTCTATTCCCAGGACATGAGAATTAAAGTTTTTGATTCACCATATAATACCTATCTGTTTTCCCCTTCCCCCTTTTTTTATGTTGCTTCTTTAAGCTTGACTAGAGCTATGCACGCTCAGGAATTTGCAGTCATGGTTCAGCTGTGGTCTCCTGGGACTTGCTGTGCTATGCCAAATCTTTTTTGTGCCATAGTCCCTCTTCTCAGAATAAGTGTTTTTTTTTTAATTCTTGGACGTGATTGCACAGAAATGATCTAATTTTCTGCTTAAAGGTTTGGTAGGATTTATCAGTGTACATATCTGGCTCTAGTGCTTTCTCTTCCAGCAGGTTATTAATTATTGATTCAATTTCTTTAATAGGTGAAGGCCTATTCAGATTATCTATTTATCCTAGTATAAGTTTTGGTACATCATGCCTTTCAAGGAATTGGTCCATTACATCCAGTCATCAAATTTGTACATAAAATTGTTCATAATATTCCTTTATTATCCCTTAAATTTACATAGGACTACTAGTGAGGTCCCCACTTTCATTTCTGGTATTCATAATTTGTGTTTTCTCTATTTTTTTCTTAGTTAACCTTGCTAGGTTTTTATCAATTTTATTGATGTTTGCAAAGAATCAGTTTTTTATTTCGTTATTCTTCTTTGTTTTTGTTTTTAATGTCATTGAGTCTTGTGATTTTTAAAATTTATGAAATAAAGCATATTACTATAAAGTGAAACAATTATATTGAGACATAGTTATACAATATTTTAAAATAATTTTAAATATTATAGTCAATTTTTTTCTGAATGCATTAATGAGATCACATATCTTCACTATAAGCAAATAAAAATAAAAATTTATTTGTTAAGGATAAATTAGGGTTCTAGTGTTTCATTTATTTTACACATTTATTAAACCATGAGATAATATTTGAAAAGACACTAGCATATCATGCTGAATATCTAATTGACTTATTTTTGTTGTTCCTTTTTTATTTATTTGTATTGTTTAATTGTTTACCAGTATTACATTTCTTTACTTGTAAAAATTTACTCTTGCAGGTAAAATTAAAGTTTTCATAATTCATACATTGTAAAGGTAGTTTTCTCCCAAGGAATTTATATTTTAGAAGTTTTTCAGCTGAACTCATACTTAAGTAATTTTTTTCTGATAAGATATAAGATGGGAATACTCAATATTTTACAACTTGAAAGAGTAACCCCTAAAACCGCAGTGTGGTTTTCTACTTTTGATTACAATGTAGGAAGGTGGAAATAATGGTGAGCCCACCTTTAGATTGACGGAATTCTGGATTATCAGTCATCTGAGCAATGAGGTTGCAAAAGAACTAAGTCAGCCGGGCTCGGTGGCTCAGCCTGTAATCCTGCGCCTTTGGGAGGCTGAGGTGAGTGGATTGCCTGAGCCCGCGGGTTCGAGACCCGCCTGGGCAAGCAAGACTTCATCTCTACAATAAATCAAAAAATTAGCCAGGC
>CAUYQG010121241.1:0-17937 GCA_963574415.1 Tarsius wallacei | reverse complement strand
TGACATACATTTTATACTCAGAAATTTACTTTTGTTTATTAAATAATAGAGTACTAATGAGTAGTCTCTGCATTATTGTGCAAGACAGCTTCTTTTAAAAAATAAAGTACATGGTATGGCTGTTAGAGATCTTAAAAAGAGTTGTAGACTTGCGCTGGGCTTTTTTTTTTTTTTTTTTTTTTTTTTGAGTTGGATTCGCCCAGACTGGAGTGCAGTGGTACGCTCCTGGCCACAGCAGCCTCGACCAACTGGGCCCTGGCGATCCTTCCGCCTCAGCCTTCCAAGTAGCCAGAACTACAGGCGCGCGCTACCACGTCTGGCTAATTTTTGATTTATTGTAGAGACGAGGGCTCGCCAAGTTCCCCGGGTGAACCTGCGGGCTCAGGCAATCCACTCGCCTCGGCCTCCCAAAATGCTGGGATTACAGGTTGAGCCATTGAGCCACCCAGCCCGGCCAAGCTGGGCTTTTTAAAAGTAATAGAAGTTTGATTCAAGATAGAGGTAAGAAAGTAGGACGGAGGCTAAGTCATAGTGTGCAGATAATTAAGGTCAATTTAGCTCATTTTTGCTTTAGCTTGAGAAAACTTTAAAAAAAGAATGCAAATGAAAGTGTGATAGTTATATTAAGCTATTTTTAGCTGTTGACATTCAGTGAAAGTTTGATTATATTATTGAATTTGTGGTTTCCTTATATTTTCACACATGCTAATAATTTATACAAACAAAAAAAGGAAAAAAAATTCAAAGTGCTAAATGTAACTGAATGATATAAAAGAAGGTACTCTAGTGAAGTCAGACTATCCTGAGTTTTGAAGGTATATTTTTTCCTACCCTGCTGTTTTGCTGATATTTCCAGTAACATTTAAAAAATGTTACTGGAAATATCAGCGAACCATTAAAAAAATCCCATGAGATCAACTTTGTCCTCTTGCTCACTATCACCTTTAGACATAGCCTATGAAAACTCCGAATCATTTTTTTTTTTCCACTTCTGCTTCGCCTCTTGTACTAAAACTCTATGAAAGACACAGGACCCACTGTCAATCAAAGGACACAGAATTTAGAATAATTTTAGATAAAACCTTGAGAAGTATGGTTTCTATGCAAATTTAAAGTGAAATCTATCCAGATTCTAGTAATTATTAGTGGAAAATTTGAGGGTGCCATAGTAGATTCATAATGAAAAGAAAGATGACACCTTGTGATCCCATGAAATAGTAAAAAGAGGAAGTCATCACCCAATTAATCATTTTGAGATGAAAATTAATGGTCTTAGTGACTAGAAAAAAAAAGGTTCTAGGAGAAAAATGTTCAACATGTTCTTGAAACTTAAATTTATTCTAATAAATTTGAAAGATGATATTAACCTACATGCAATGAGTAATAGTATAATTGTCAAAAGCATTGCCATTATATGCTAAATTTAAATCCATTCTGTCATCAAAAAATTATAATGAATCCAAAAATAATTTAATCTAAAAATCATTTGCTTAATTTTTAACTCCTGTGGAAACAATAATTTACATTTGTTCAACTATTTATTGATTTTTTTTTAGAAAACTTTTTCTCAAGTTTTAGATTTTTTATGTTTAGCTCTCCATACAATATTGTTAAGGTACCCACTTATATATATTTTACTTCATTTATATGTATGAGAAGAAAAATATCTATCTTTAATTGCATGAAATTCACCATACTTCCACAGTTTTTTTTTATTGTTACTCTTACCTTGTCAAATCTGTCTGTATCTATCCTACTTCAAATATTTTCACTCTTGAACCAGTCACTATTTTTGTTAAACTATTTTTTCCATAAATAGTATATTATACACATATGACAAAGTCCACCTTGTTCTTGCTTTGAAGTTGGTCTTAGCATAAAATTACATTAAAAGCATCTCAGTTTAATAATGTAAAGTTACTCCAAAACCATTTAACTTTAGCAAAGACTCAGAAATGCAAAAAGAAGATTCCATTTGTACCATAGCAAAATAGTTTTACATTCATTATTCTCAACATCTCTGTTCTCCTCCCATCCTGCTTATACAAATGTATCTAATACCTATGAATTCTAGAGACTGCCTTAAAACTCTGTTCTTCATTTTAAACTCACATAAGCTCTCCTAAATTTAGATTACATTTTTTTTTCATTTTCTGCTCCAACCAGGTACCTTTCAATTTACTGCCCCTAAACTGCACCTTCCAGGATATACTTTTCTTACATAGTGTTTGAACTATCTTTGTTCTGTAAATTCGCTTTGACTAAATCACCTTTCGTGTCTCCATTTCATTCACTATTCCAGTCAATATCATCTGAGGGAGAGAATAAGTCTATGAATAAACCAGATGTTAATTTTAACTTCTCTTGATACATAGTTAACAGCAAGTAGCAATATAATATTTTGTTTCTTTACTATTTCTATTGTTATCACAATTACTCTAATTCAGTAAAAGTATTTTCCATCATAACTAGTAAAAGTTAAGATATTCTTAAATAGGAATCTATATTTATACATTTATAAAATCTCATGTATTATAAAATTAACGTGGCATACATACTAAATTAACTGAAAGTATTTTAAAATATATTTTGTGCCATTAGATATTAGGAAATAATAAAATAAAATAAAACTCCATAGTAATTTAGACTTCAGTCTTAGGATTCTTCTATTATCTGGGAAGAAGTTAGTTAAACAGATTTTTACCATCTATGGTTCAAACACTTTCAAATTTTATAGTAAATTAAGGACCATTTTGTCTTCTTAAACAATTTCTAGGATTTTATTGATTGGACCATAAATTTCTAGACTAAAAAATATTGAATGTTGTTTATTACTTCATTCATGCATTTAATAATATTCACTGGCATTCACCATTTATCAGGTACTACATTGAATATAATGTACCAAGTGGTGAACATATATAGATGAAACCTATATGTTAAAAAATCTTTGTTATACTTGAAAAATTTGACGTTTCTGAGATGGTAAACCACTTGCAAATGACAAGAATGCTATGCTCCCCAAGAAGATTTACCAAACTGAAAGGAAGGAGATCTGTCAGGAAGGAATGCCATAAAAAAAAATCATCAATAATGGCAATATTTAACACATTGAGAAATTACAATGTACCAACACTATTCTGGGATTTTTAAATGTATTAAGTTATTTAAAATTCATAACTCAATGAACTGTGTACTATTATTATCCCAAATTTTTACATGATGGTACTAAAAATTAAATAACTTGCAAACAATTTAATTGTGATAACTTGCAACAAGTAATTAGTGAAGCCAGAACTTGAATCCAATCTGCTTTGGAAACTCTCCGCCTCTCATCCCTTAAATAAACCAAGTCTCAGCATATATGTTATAATATAAAGTAGAGTAGAACTAATAAGACACATTTCTATTTGTAGTATAGACTATAATTAATGACTGTCACGAGAACAAAAAAGTGAAGAAAAATTAGTTTGCAGAAATTAGAGGTACTATATAGCCAACATTTTCAAGAGCCTCAGTAGCAAAAGGAAAAAGAAAAATATGAAATACAGTATCTCAAATACAACAATACATTGCGAGTAGCATGTTGTTTTGTTTTAGCATGTAAAGATTATTTAGCATAAGAAGATTATGTTCTTTGAGCTCAAATTATCCCCAAAATAGTTCTTAAAAAATAAACCTTCTCTAAAAAAATACAGTCTTAAAAAATACCATTAGAGATATTAAATTGGGGCACATGAAATTGATATTGCTCAATTCTTCTTGTTCTACAAGAATAGTTCTTTCATATAGTTTAGGCTAATAGTAAAAATTGCAGATAAGTGGATATGCTAGTTCCCAGAAAATATAGATATGCTTTATTTTCAAGGAGTAGAAAAATGATCTCTCAAAGAAAGAGAAAAATAAGTGCCATTTTATATATTTAGTTGTATTAATTCCTTTTTAATTGACAAATAAAATTGTGTATATTTATAAGACACAATATAAAATTTTGATCTATGTATACATTGTAGAAAGATTCAATCATACTAATTAGAGGAAGAATAGTTACAAAGAATGAGATAAGGCATCTTATAGACATGAATAAATAAATTGAAAAGGGGAACTGAGGAAAAGCTGAGTGTGAATTATATAATTTTAATAGAGTCAATATCAGATTTTTATTAAATTTTCTAGATGTGCTCAATATTTTAGTAGCAAGTGACAAGATGACAGATAATTTGACCTTTTGGGCAAAGACCTATAAGCCTATTAGCTAAGTTATTGTGATGATGAATTTCTAATTATATATAAAATACTTTTTAAGTAGTGATAATAGCTACCATTTATTGATAGTTGTGTGGGAGGTTTTATATATGCCCTTTGCATATAGTCTAATCACTGTCACTTCTGATCTTGCCTCCCCTTATCCAATTTCTATATAGCAGCTGGAGTCATATTTTTATAATATAAATCAGGTAATTAGACCTTTCTGATTAAAGTTCATTTTCTTCTCTCTCCCTCTCTCTCATGTCTTTCTCTCTGTTCTCCCTCATTCCAGTCTAGACAAATTGGTCCTCAAAAACTTTAAGCCCTTGACTGCCTCAGATATTTAATAGATACTGAATTTTCTAAGAACCTCATTCTTCTTACCAGTACTGAAATCATGGCTCTATTCTGTACTTTCAGTTTCAGCTTAACTATCATTGCTTCATAGAGACAATATTTAGCCATATGATCCAAGACAGATTATTCTCAATCTTGACATTTATCGGGCTCCATTCATTTCCTTAAGGAACTTGTTATTACTATTTATAGTGGTAGGGAATCTGATTTCTGGACCTCTTATGAGAAATCTGCTGATGTTTATGTTCCTGATATAAAGTGGTATAATATTTTTCTATAACCTATGCACATTCAATTATTACTGTAGTGCTTAAAAAATAATGACAAAAATTTATTAAAGGCTATACATGTTCAGTGCACACACAATTTTTTTTCAAATATTTTCTATCAACAGTTGGTTGAATCTATGGACACAGAACCCATGGATATGGTGGTCTGACTGTTTATTTACATGGTTATTAGTTCATAGTGTCTTCCTTCACCATTTTATTTGCTTCAGAACAGAAGGGGCCTAGACTTATTCATTCACCACTCAGGGCATAGTTATACTACTGAAACATATTAGACACTGATATATGAGTTAATGAAAGTTAGCATTAACATTTATAATAATCAGATGGGCATAGTTAGGCCCATTTTATGGTCAGTGAAGTGAAAATATAGAGATATTTAGCAACTTGCCCAAAGTCACATAACTGGCATGTGACAAAACCAGGGTCAAACTGAAGCCAGTCTTATATAAAATCCAAAGCTCTAAACCACTACCCAATACACTTCTAATGTAAAAAAAAAAAAAAAATCAATTCGAAAGCAGAATACCTTATGTAGTAAATGGGATTCTACCCAGAATTCTGGTTCATGGGACAGTTTTGCATTTTATTATAAATTATCTCAACATTATAAGAGTGTCTTACTATCTCAATATTTCAGTGAATCATCTTTGAATCTCATATACATGGGTGTTATGAGTTAAACAAATTCAGGTTTAATCAACTTGGAAATAATTGTACATGCATAGATGAATAGATGATTATAGATGGAGAGATGATAGATGATGGATAGATGATAGATTAGATAATAAATGACAGATTACATTTTAAATTTCTGGACTTAAAAATTCAAGAACAAAAAATTGGATTATTGTGAGATAGCCAGCGTAATGCCAACCACCAGAACCTCCTCCCAACTTGTGCCAGGCAAAATTATTAATTTTGCAACTGTTCACTTGCTCTCTATCATTATGCAAAAGTATAGAGTAAAGGGTACGGTGGTGAGTTAGTTCAGTAAATCTTAGAGAAGAGCAGACTTATCCAACATCTTTGAGTAAACACATATATTTTGAATTGTAAAATGATGTACAAACTATGGTAAAGGAATTGAAATAGACTTAAAGACAGCTACAGAGTCCTTATTTTTTCTGAAGCAGATTTTCCTCTACCTGCTTCACTGATAATTTTAGTTGTCTTTTTTATACTGTTGTGTCTTAAACTCAGGCTAGCTTGAATGCTATTTGCCTCTTTCATCATAAGGAGAGGAAGATCCATTTTTATTATTCTGAAGCTACAATCCTTACAGCACTGCAAAGGTTCAAAGATAAGATTGACTCACCACAAACTCAAAATATTGCTCTGAGCTCAGTTTCTAAGCTACTTTTCTTTTGTTCCTGGTTCCAACTTGCTAATTATCTCTTTTTATTATCATTTGTTTGACCTCATTTATTGCTTGATTATTGAGTAAAATGTGCCTTTCTGTTCAATTCATGTCTTGGCTATTGTTTTTAAATACACAGTCTTTCCAGACAGTGAAAACAACAATTTGGGAAGACCTGCTCTCTAGGCTGATTCAGTGCCAATCCCAGCAGGCATTGCTGTATCCCCTGCTCCTAACATAGATTTTGTAGCCCTGTTATATTATAATTTATACCTCTCTGTCACAGTCCTAAGTTTATATATCTGAATGTTTCATGCTTAGCACAAAATGTTACTTAAGTATGACACCAATAAATGTTGTTGTACTCCTTATAATAAAAAATACCCTATATTTGAGTAGCAGTTTTGACTGAAGTTCTTTGGTTAACAAGGTGAGTAAAAAAAAAGTTATTGGGCAACCCCCTCAGGTCCCCTCCCACTGTGGGAACTTTTCTGTTCTCTCAATAAATCCTGCTAAATCTCCATGCCCTTTGAAAGAATAAGTGATCCCACATGTTTTTTGATCAGTTACAAAAAAATGTATAGTAATGTGTCAACTGTCTTTAGAAAAATGTAAAACAGCCTTAGAATTCTAGGCTCATTCTAAGAAATAATATTGGCAATATATAACTGAAAGAAAGCCAATGATCCATTATGAGACGTAGTGTCTTTACTGAAATTACCACTACATTTATTTTCTTTCTACCTCAATGTACTGCTCATTTCAATGGTGGGAAACCAAGAAAAAAAGTAGCAAGGGCTTTTTGTGGTTGGGGATTGGAAAAAGATTAGCGTGTACTTGAAGATGCCTGATTTAAATTGCTAATTATATCCCAGGAGACTTACCCTCCCATTTCAGTGTATTGCATTTGTACTTTTATTTCAATGACTTTGGAAATCTGTGGTCTGTTTTGATTTTTCAAAATCAATATCTTGTTTAGCACTCAGCGGAGATTAAAACAAGATTTAAAGATAATCAGTCTACATTAACATGGACATATTTTACTAATTTTCAAATCTCTTCTGGGTAAAATTAGGCACATGCTGTTCTTTACTGCAGGTAACTCATAAACAATAGGTTTTGAACTGCTGTATCCACTTATAAATGGACACTGCTGGGAAATACAGTATTTGTGAGATGTGAAACTTACATACACAGAGGATCTACTTTTGCACCAGGGGCAGCTGTAAAATTTGAGTATTTGCAGATTCTTATATCCAGAGAGGTCCTGGAAAGAATCCCTCATGGACAACGAAGGATGAGTGTTTATATTTCACTAAAGAAAATTCCTGAACTATATCTTAGCCTCAAAAAGCATATTCCTTCAATTCTTCAAATCAGATTTTATACTTCTTGAAGCATAAATATGTATCTCAAATTGATAATCTATTGCAATTTTAAAAATTATTTTCATTGATTAGGTAAACTTTTTAAGGCGTGCCACAATGTTGTAAACAATCTTAAAATAAGAAAAAATATTTTAATTTGCTTTATTTTAAAATTTATGAACTAACAGCAAAAAAAAGAAGTTGTACTAGGAAATAGGAAGGCAAAAGAATAATTGATACCCTACCATCACAGTCAATAAAGTTAATAAAGTAAATGTATACACACTTATCTAGGCGGCTTGCATTTGATATGTGTTATATAAGTACATATTGCTATTGAAATGGAGAAGGAAAAGAGATGAGTTTTATTTGGTGTATAAATTATGGCTTTAAAATGATTGTTTTGGTTTCTAAAGTTAGCCTTCTGAGAAGAAGTAAAACTTTTATTATTTTGAAAAACTACCTACATAAAAAGCCCTGGACCAGATTGTTTTCCAGCAGAATTCTACAAAACATACAAAGAAGAGCTGACACCAATCCTGTTGAAAGTATCCAGCCAGTTGAGAAAGATGGAACTCTCCCAAGTCATTTTATAAAGGTAACATTACATTGATACACAAACTAGGTAAAGATCCAACAAAGAAAGAGAACTACAGGCCATTATTCTTGATGAACATAGATGCTAAAATTGTCAACAAGATTCTAGCAAACCTGATCCAACAACACATCTCTAAAATCACCCACCATGACCAAGTAGGTTTCATCCCCAGGATGCAGGTCTGGTACAACATCCATAACATCATAAAGGAAATTAAATACAACAACAGATGTGAAAAACAAAAACCGGACGACTAAATCATTAGATTCGGAAAAGGCTTCTGATAAAATTTCGCACTACTTGATAAAAGCCCTCGAACGTCTAGGCATAGATGGAACATACCTCAAAATTGAAAGAGCCATCTAGGAGAAATCCACAGTCAACATACTGCTAAACAGATATAAATTAGAACCATTTCCCATGAAAACCGGAACAAGACAAGGATGCCCACTCTCACCCACCCTGCTCAACATTATAATGGAAGTCCTAGTGAAAGCAATCACACAAGAGAAGGAAAACAGGGGTATCCAAATAGAAAAAGAGGAAGTTGTTATTCCTCTTTGCAGATGACATGATTCTATATATAGAAACCCAAGAGACTATGTCAGAAACCACCTTGCACTGATAAAGGACTTTGGCAAAGTCTCAGGGCATAAAATGAATGTGTTAAAGACAGTCGCATTTCTATACACCAACAATAAACAAACAGAAACCCAAATAAAAAGCACAATCCCATTCACATTAACCACACACACACACAAAATGAAATATCTCCACATCTTCCCAACCAGAGGCGTGAAAGAGCTTTACAATTAAAACTACAAAACACTGCTCAAACAAATCAAAGATGACACAAGCAAATGGAAAAATATTCCATGTTCATGAATTGGAAGAATCAGCATTGTTAAGATGTTCATCCTACCAAATGCAATCTACAGATTTAATCCAATACCCTTTAAATTACCAGCATCATTCTTCTCAGAACTGGAAACGACAATACAGGAATTCACATGGAAATATAAATGACCACGAATAGCCAAACAATCCTCAGCACAAAAAAAAAAAAAAAAAAAAGTGGCAGATATTGTGTTCCCAGACTTTAAACTTAATTATGAAACTACAATAATCAAAACAGCCTGTATTGGTACAAGCACAGGCATATAGACCAATGGAACAGATAAAGATTCTGGAAGCAAGACCTAAATTTCTCAACCAACTCACCTTCAACAAAGTCTCCACTATGAACCACTGGGGAGAGAAGAACCTATTCAGTAAATAGTGCTGAGAAAACTGCCTAACCACATGCAGAAGATTAAAACAAGACCCCTACCTATCATCATACACTAAAAATCAACTCTAAATGGATCGAAGATCTAAACATAAAACCTCAAACTATAAGAACTTTAGAAAATGCAGGAGACACCCTTATGGAAATTGGAACTGACAATCATTTCCTGATCAAAACCTCAAGTGCCAATGCCATAAGAGATAAGATAGACAAATGGGACCTCATGAAACTGACAAGTTTCTACAAAGTCAAAGAAACCATCAAGAGAGCAGGGGGTGGGGCACAGACAGCAGACTTGCAAAAAAAATATTTGTCAACTGCTTATCTGACAAAGACCTAACACCTAGGATCTACAAGGAACTCAAACATGCTGAAAAGAAAAAAAAACTAACAGCCCCATTACAAAGTGATCAAAAGATATGAATAGGCACTTCTCAAAAGAAGACATAGGAGCAATCAACAGAAACATGAAAAAAGGCTCAGCCTCACTAATCATCAAAGAAATGCAAGTTAAAACCACACTGAGATACCTCCTAACTCCAGTCAGGATGGCCATCATCAATAAGTCAAAGAACAACAGATGCTGGAGAGGATGCAGAGAAAAGGGAACACTTCTACACTTTTGGTGGGAGTGTAAACTAGTATAACCTCTGTGGAAAACAGTGTGGCAATTCCTAAAAGATCTAAAAATTGACATTCCCTATAACCCTGCAATCCCCCTACTGCTAGTATACCCAGAGAAATTCAAATCACTCTATGAAAAAGATACCTACACATGCATGTTTACTGCAACATTATTCACAATAGCAAAAACATGGAACCAACTGTATTACCAATCAAAAGAGGACTGAATAAAAAAAATGTGGTACACATACACAATGGAACATTACACAGTCATAAATAAGGACAAAATTATGAACTTCACAGCAACTTGGACGGATTTAGAGTCTATAATACTGAGTGATCTATCACAGAAACAAAGAACTGAGAACCACATGTTCTCACCCATAAATGGACCTTGGACAATTATCATACTATTGTAAGAAAGGGATTTGCAGTAGTGGGAAACTGCCAAGAGAGAGGGAGTGGGATTGGCATTTGTGGAAAACTGCTGGGGTGGGGGGCACACCTCATCAGCAAGGGTACCTGCAAAATGAACATTTGTATATCTAACCCCGAATTATACCCCACATCTTTGAAATTAAAAAAAAATTGAATAAGAATGAAAATGCAAAAGACCTAGAATATCCAAAATAACATTGAATTAAATGTAAAAATTTGGCAGACTTGGTCATCTGATTTGAAGATTTTTTTATTTTTTTATTTTTTTTTTGAGTTGGAGTCTCACTCTGTCACCCAGACTGGAGTGCAGTGGCCGCTCCCAGCCACCGCAGCCTCGACCTGCTGGGCTCCGGCGATCCTTCCGCCTCAGCCTTCAGAGTAGCCAGAATTACAGGCACACGCTACCACACCTGGCTGATTTTTTGATTTATTGTAGAGATGAGGTCTCACCAAGTTGCCCAGGCGGGTCTCGAACCCGCGGGCTCAGGCAATCCACTCACCTCAGCCTCCCAAGGCGTGGGATTACAGGCTGAGCCACCGGGCCCGGTTTGATTTCAAGATTTTAATAAAGCCACAATAATCAAGGAAAATAAAGAAATACATTTAAAATGCACCCATTGTACTTATGTTCTATAATGGTTATTTAGCACTTTTGAATTATTATTATTATAATTCTCAAATATAAATTTTTAAATGCCTGTATTAGTTATTGCAAAATAACAATAAGAAAATAAAGCAAAACTATTACTTAAAACAATGTATTATAATTGTAATAAAAAAAATTCAATGAGGACCACTTGTTAGCAACTCATTTAGCCTGAGCTCTACTTAAACTACCTTCAGAGCATCACAAGTTTGCAGTATTATAAACATTCATCATGCAGAACTGTAAATGTCAAAGGAAAAGCCTAAAAGTATCATAAGTAACCTTAACAAAAACACTGTATAATAAGTGCCATGAGTTCTGACAGTTCTAATCAAGTTGTTAGGTAACCTTCAAACTTGCAAGGACAGATTGAAAATTAGGATCTTGTATTCTGCTATTAATATTATAAAGTAATCAACTGAGAGTTTACAGAAATATATTATTTAGTACTTAGTTACATCATCACAAAAGATGACAAACTATATCTCACAAACTGTTTAACAAAATATTTTACTAAGTTAGAAATTCATATGTACTAATTTTTTGTACCATAAAAATACTTGTACAGTTATTGTTCCATGTAAGTTCACCTTCTGACTACCATTTGCACAAACTTTAACAAGATGAACTAATTTTTAAAGGACAAAAATAGCATTGTGTACTATAAAGTAGTTACTTTAACTTAAATGGGGAAAGGTATTGTAGTTTATCATCCAAGTGCAAATTCTGAAACTCTTTGAGGATCACAAAGTTCTCAATTATTAATAGCATGACTTGGGTACAAATCACAATCAATCAAATGTACTTTCTACTATGACAGAATAATAGCCTTGATTCCTTCAATCTACAGTAAGTGTAATCGAGCTTGACCTCAGAAACTCTTTTAACTCTGTTCTACATGGCATACTCATCAACAAGCCAGGAAAATACGGTTTAGGTCATGCTATTGTAGGCTTGATGTAAGAGTCATCAGAGTGTGGTATTCAAAAAGAAGTTATTGATGGCTCATGGTTGACCAGGATGTGTGGACTGGAATAAGGGAAGTAGTTGGCTTATGTTTGAACAAATGGTATTATGCCAGGTAAAATTTCTAAGTTTGAAATAATTTCTAATCTTATAAATGATGAAAAAGTGACTTATTTATTAATTTTTCCTTTTTTATCTAATTAAAAAAGTTGGCTATTAATTAGAAATTATCTTGAGATATATGTTTGATTGTGTGTTTGTATTCAAAAATAGCCTAGTAAAATTTTTAATAAATAAAAAGATGATATGACAGCACTTATAGGATGTAACTAGCTATTAGTATCTCAACGTTAAAACATTATATATATATAATAAACGTGTTGACATTTTTACTATTGAACAAAAATAAAATATTACAAATGTGCTAAAACGTAAGTAAAAAATGCTTCAATGTGTGAACAATAGGAGGAAATATGTGTATATTGAACTTAATACTGAATAAATGAGAAATTGTTAAATTCATAGAAAAGAAAGCCATGACTCCTATGGGACTGGGTTCTAGGTTTTACACTTAACCTTATACTTTTCTAACAGATAAGATACTTGTACATTGGTTTTTTTAAAAGTAATATCAACTAGTTAGTATTTTTATAATCATTAATGAACATGATAAAGGTTAATGTCATCATTTGGTTCTACTCATCTTCTAACTTCCCACATATAAGATTGGCATCTGAACTTAGAAGGTATTTTCTAGCTATATTTGTTGCCGATAAAATAAGAGAAGCTCAGACAACTGAATGGGTATTGTTTTGCTAAGATAGAAAGGTTTAGTAGCAATAATTATGCACATGGGACTTACAGTATTAAGAATAAATTTGGACCAAAGAAAGGAAGATATTTAAATGTAGAAAATAATTGTTATTAATAGACATTTTATTTTCTGGACATGAGCAATATTATGTTTAGAACTGATGATTGTGTTAATATAATTATGAAAAGAAATAGCATGGAAATCAAAGTAGTTTTTAATATAGGGACAAATTTATGTGTCACAATTTATGCAAAATAGCAATCATATGTAACAGATACACAGGCACATAATTTTAAAGTCAAGTACTTAATTCAATCATTTTTAAGGATTTTTAAAAATTAACATAAAAATATCTTCTAAACGAAACAGTAGAATTTTTACTCCAAGGCTTAGGTTCAGTTTCAAATGTAGCTCTTGATAAAGACTGATAGTTCTTAAAAGAATTTTTCTTTTTAGCATGGTAAGTTTTCAGTAGTTGTTTTAATGGTATACTCAAATCTCAACTGACCAATGTTCATATACAACTTATAGACATAGATTGGAGAAAAAAATTTAATGTTATTAATAATTGTATGCATAAAACAAAATTTTATCAGAGTTTTGACCACAACCCATCACATGAGTTGAGGTGTGGAATTTTCCTCTTGTGAATAGTATATGGGTGCTCAAAAAGTTTTTAATTTTGGAGTATTTTGGAATTCAGATTTTTGAATTTGGAATGCTCACCTGTAATAGAGATATAGATTATGTAAACAAAATGACCTTTTTGATAAGACATGAGAAGTTGGAAATGAGATAATAATCAAAATAATACAATTGTACAAAAGCAAAAGTATTTATTCAAAGCTTTATGTACAATGATCTATGTGTCTTGAATATGTTGTAGAGCATTTGTAACAGAGTCCTGTCTTTAGTAAAAACAGTATAAACTAACATCACCTAAGGAAGATGAGGGAAGTATCCAAGATGGTCACTAGGGTGCAGCAGACTGGTGCCTCTCTTGCTGAGCAAGGTGTAAAATAGGTATTCAGCCATTGATAGATGGAGACAACCAAAAAAATTTTGGACAGGTGAAGCACCCTGCACCCAGCAAATGTCTCTTTGAGCACACAGAGAGGAGAAAGTGAGAAAGGGACAGCAGATGCAGGAATCTGGGTGGCCCATCCTCCACCGCGTGCTAGGCTTGCACAGGAACTGAAACCCTGCCCAGTGACGGAGAGTGGTTGAAGGATTCTACGATGCTTGGTAGCAGTTCGCCCCTTGCCAGTCATGCATGACTGGTCAGTCCCATATGGAGGAATCCTGGTCAGGTCACAGTGGTGGTGACAAGGTTTTTTATTTGGTTGGTTGGCCAGCTGGGCTTTGCAGTTCCTAGAGATGTACTGTCAATCTGGGATCCATGTGGTTGCTAGGAAGTGATGGTGTCCAGATGCGGAATGTGACAGCACCCAAGACCTCGAGGATGTTAACAGCTAAGGGACCACCTGCGAGTATTGCAGCTGCATCAGATCAATGGACTGGCAAGTCAGGCCCCAAGAAGTATTGGCTCCATGGGGCAGCAAGCCAGGCCCGGAGAACTGTCACAGCTCCATTTGCTCGGACATTAGTTTTGTTTCATAGTCAGTTTCACTTTCAGCTCCTCTCCACTGGCAGCTCCGATGTCACTTTCACTTTCAGCTGTGATCAGTGGACCCCACTGGCTCTGCCCATTCTGCCTACTTCCTCAGCTCCATGACTGGCAAGTCAGTTGCTGGCATGTGCAGTTCTTCAGGTCCAGAGGT
The DNA here is from genome assembly GCA_963574415.1 of Tarsius wallacei. Lineage (NCBI taxonomy): Eukaryota > Metazoa > Chordata > Mammalia > Primates > Tarsiidae > Tarsius > Tarsius wallacei. The sequence goes on along the minus strand of CAUYQG010121241.1, from coordinate 3,160 downwards.
TTTCAAGTCATACTGTCTTCAAGTCCGGTGATCTTTAGTAGCTCTTCAGTCTGGGTTCTAGTCTCATGCCAAGGAAGAATGAGGGACATGGATAACTGGAGGATAAGAAAACAGGAGTATATTAAGAAGGCAGAAAAACTCCTGCAGTAGGAGGAGATCTGAAAGAAGGTTGCCGGTCTCGAAACTAGGGCTTTATATAGACATGGGAGCAAGCTTACCGGCTTGAATTAGCAGTGAGCTGATTGGTTGACACTAGCTGAACTGATTGGTTAGTACTAAGTACCAACCAGGTAGAGATAGAGACCCAGTAGTGAACGGATTGGTTGACACTTAGCACCAATCAGTTGGAGGTATGGTGGTGTGTTTTTGAATTCCAGGAAGTGAGTGCTTTTGCTCTAATCCTAGGGGCTTTCAGGAAACTCGTTGCCAGGACCTGACATAACTCTCTGCCTATTAGGTTTTTTAAATGTCTCTTCTCTCAGTGGGCAATCAGAGACCAAGTAGAATGGGGAACAAAACGCATACCTGGTCAACCACAGTCACACAGCTTCCACCAGCAAAACCTGGCAGTCAGCTCCAAGGCAAGGAAAGCTGCCTGCAGAATGAACCTGGCTGACATCTGCTGATCAGAAAGAATCACCTCCAGGGTGTGCATGCCTATAGGGAGGATTACCCTCTCAATATCCCTGTGGCAGAAAAATCACTCTTTTTCAAGAGCAGACGGCAGACTTGAACAGGGAATGAGTGACATAAAAGACACCCAAAGGCTTTCTCAGTGGGAAGGCTTCTGTGCTGCAAACCACAAATAGCAGATGGGGTCCCAACCCCCCACTCTCTACAGACTGCTAGCAGCAAAGGCTAATACATAACCCAACTAGATTAATGGTGAAAGAAAAAATTCTACAGGAGAGAAACCTGCCACAAAGTGAAGCAGGAATAGACTACCCCTCCCTCTCTTACTGAGTGACCTGTATTGAACCACAGAAAGGTCCTAGCTGACTAGCTAACTTCAGAACAACAAAAAATAACTATTCAAAACCTAGTTGACTAGCTTCAGAGCAACAAAAATAAACAGTAATTACAGAAGGGGAAGAAAACCCTGTCACAAATGAGAAAAAGTAAATGAAAAAACCATGTGCAATCCTCAGAGCCCTAAAGCGACAGCACACAAAAAACCAGATATGAGAGCCCTCCCAAATGGAAACCTCCCCCTGAATGACGTGCCCCAGAATACAATCACAGAGGGAGCTCTACACTCATGAATAAAATATTTTTTTCATGTGTGAGTGTATGTGAGCATGAATGAAAGTACCTTTTTTGTGGGGATTTTTTTCTCTTCCTTTCACACACAAGTGTCTGTGTGTGAGATTGAATTAATCATTTTTCAGATTATTTGTGTGTTTGTTTTGCTTTAGTCTTTGTTTTGTTTGTGTTTTCTTGTTTTTGTTTAGTTTAGTTTTTCATTTACTCTTTCCTTTTTCCTTTCACTCTTCCTTGTTCTTGTCCTTTCTCTTATGTTATTTTGGACTTAGGAGGTAAATACACATTCCCATTGTGTGGACATATAGGGTAGTCATGGGAAATGGGTCAGTAAACACTGTGACCTATAGGCAGCCTTCTGAATCTCAACTCCTCCAATTACAACTTATTTATCCATCAAAACTGCAAAGAAACAGTACAGCACAGCACCCAACACCCAGTCTGGTATCCAAATTGCCCAAATATAGAGGCTGTTCTTAGGAAGGGATAGGGGATTGAGTAAATAGCAGAGGTGAAAGTTATTCCTTCTCTCACTGAGTAGCAGACTTAAAGAGAAAGAGAAATCTGCCACAAATGAAGAAAAATCAACAGAAAACACAGGTAAATCCCCGAATCATAAAGATAGCACCCATAAATACAGACCTCAGAGCTCAAAAAATGGAGAGCACCTAGAATGACTGGTCTCAGACCACAAATGCAGAGATCAAAGAATGGATGGAGAATGAGCATGAATCAGGAAAAGCAAGAAAAAAGAATGAAAGAAATAGTAATGGAGATTTTTGCCACACACACACAAAAATAATCTGTGAAATAAGTAAAAACTGATAAATATGGAAAGCAGAATTAATCAAGTAGAAGGAAAAATTTCAGACCTTGAAGATCAAAATATGGAATTAATCTAATCTGCTAAAAACATAGAAAGGAGACTTATAGAGACAGAACAAAGCCTCCAAGAGATGTGCAATTACATCAAGAAGCTGAACTTATGCCTGATTGGTATACCTGAAGTTGAAAGGGAAACAGAGAACACCTTGGAACAAACATTCCATGAGGTTATCCAAGAAAACTTTCCTCACCTCATCAGAGACTTCAGAGAACCCCTGTAAGACATCAAATGAGTAGACCAACTCCTAGACACATAGAAATTCACTTATACAAAGTAGGTATAAAACAAATTCTAAAGGCAGCAAGAAAGAAAGGTCAGACTACCTACCCAGGAATACCAATTAGAATTGCACCAGACTTAGCCACAAAAACACTATAGGCTAGAAGGAACTGGAGTCCAGTCTTCAAAGTTCTCAAAGATAAACAATTTCAATCAAGATTTTACTATCCAGTTAAGCTAAGTTTCATCAGAGACAAAGAAATAAAATCCTTCCAAGACATCCAAATCTACTGTTTATTAAAGTAGACATTAATCTATTTATACATCAGCTGTACAGAAAATGCTTTAAAAAGTATTAAGCACAGAACAAAGAAAGAAAAAACAACCTTGCATGTCACAAGAGTAGGGGAAAACACAGAACCAACAGAGAATACAATGCATATGCAGAATTGAAAAGACACAAGACAAACATCTATCATCACAAAAGTTAAAAGAAAACAAGCAGCTGGGCTCAGTGGCTCAGCCTGTAATCCCGCGCCTTGGGAGGCTGAGGTGAGTGGATTGCCTGAGCCAGCGGGTTCGAGACCCTTCTGGGCAACTTGGTGAAACCTCATCTCTACAATAAATCAAAAAATTAGCCGGGCGTGGTAGCACGCACCTGTAGTTTCAGCTACTTGGAAGGCTGAGGCGGAAGGATCACTGGAGCCCAGCAGGTCGAGGCTGCGGTGGCTGGGAGTGGCCACTGCACTCCAGTCTGGGCGACAGAGTGTGACTCCAATTCAAAAAAAAAAAAAA
>CAUYQG010121237.1:0-22027 GCA_963574415.1 Tarsius wallacei | reverse complement strand
TTCTCAAAGGAAGACATCCAAGCAGCCAACAGACACATGAAGAAATGTTCAACCTCACTAATCATCAGGGAGATGCAAATCAAAACCACTCTGAGATACCACCTAACTCTAGTCAGAATGGCAATTATCAATAACTCAAATAATTACAGTTGCTGGAGAGGGTGTGGTGAAAGGGAACACTTCTACACTGTTGGTGGGAGTGTAAACTAGTGCAACCTCTGTGGAAAGCAGTGTGGCGATTCCTAAAAGCTCTAAACACCAACCTCCCATATGACCCCGCAATCCCCCTACTGGGAATATACCCTAAAGAACTCAAATTACTTTATAAAAAAGATACCTGCACTCGTATGTTTATTGCAGCATTGTTCACAATAGCAAGAACCTGGAAGCAACCTTGCTGTCCATCAAAAGAGGACTGGATTAAAAAAATGTGGTACATATACACAATGGAATACTACGCCGTCATAAAAAAGAATGAAATCATGAATTTCGCAGCAACCTGGATGGAACTAGAGTCTATAATACTGAGTGACCTCTCACAGAAACAAAAAAACTGAGTATCACATGTTGTCACTCATATAGTAGACCTTGATCACCCAACGTATTACCACAAGAAAATGACTGACAGTGGTGGGAAACTATGGGGGTGGGGAGGGATAGGGGAAGGGATTAATGGTAGTAAATACCTGTCTGGGGGTGGGGGGACACTTCTTGTGCCTGAACGAGACATATTTGTGTACCTAACCCTTAACTGTACTCCACACAATATCACAATAAAAAAATATTGAATATAAAAAAAAAATGGGCAAATGACTTGAATAGACATTTCTCCAAAGAAGGTATACAAATGGCCAAAAACACACAAAAATATGCTAAACATTACTAATCATTAGGGAAATGCAAATCAAAACTACAATGAGATACCACTTTATACTTTATACCCATTGATATGGCTACTACAAAAAAAAAACCCAGAAAATAACAAATGTTAGTGAGGATGTGGAGAAATCGAAACCCTTGTGCACTGTTTGTGGAATTGTAAAATTATATAACTGTTATGGAAAACAATATGAAGCTTCCAAAAAAAAAAAATACCATACAATCTAAATCCCACTTTTGGGTATATACTCAAAGAATTGAAAACACTTTCAATTCTTTTCTCTAAGGGTCTCAGATATTTGTATGCCAATGTTCATAGCATCATTATTCATAATAGCTCAAACATGGAAGCAAACCAATGGATAAGCAAAATGTGGTATATACATACAATGGAATATTATTAAGCCTTACAAAGAAGGAAATTCTGACATATGCTACAACATGAATGAATCCTGAGGACATTGTTCTAAGTAAAATAATCTAGTCACAAGAAGACAAATACTGTAATAATTCTACTATGTGAGATCATTAAAGTAGTCAAAATAATAAAGACAGAAAATAAAATGGTGGTTTCTGTGGTTTGCGGGGAAGGGGCACTTGAGAGTTATTGTTTAATGTTGTGAAAGTTGGAGCCAGGAAAGCATGAAGGGTAGGAGCTCATGTTTGCATGTTTCACATAAGGACTTTGTCTCAAGGACTTTCTAAAATAACCCCACAAAATGTTCCTTCTATAGGACTGCAACAATTCAGAAAAGATGCTCTGGAAAGAACACTTGCCTAGTAATGGCATCTCCACCAATGAACTGACACCAGTTCTGACTTTGAGCCTCCTGAACCATCGAACTTCATTCTCAACTGCTTATGTGAACCCCATTTTACCAATAAAAGCTTCCCTTGCCTTCTCCTCTTCAGATGCATCCATGGCTTGCCATAGCTGTGCATCTGGGATTATAATCCTCTTCGCTTACCTCTAAATAAATTCATTAAATTAGGAGATATTTTTCTCTGACTTTTTTTTAAAGGTTGACAATAGGTATGGAGTTTCAACTTTACAAGATGAAAGAGTTATGGAGATGAATGATGGTGCTGGTTGTACATTTTGAATGTAATGACTGCCACTAAACTGTACACTTAAAAATGGTTAAGATAGTAAAGTGTATGTTGTATGTATTTTACCACAATATTTAAAGATTGAGAAAAGTAATTGTAATTCATTGTTCATGAAGTATGGTGGCTTAATAAGTTTCTTTTCCCAGAAAGTACCAGAAAATATTTTAGGTGCCATGATAGGGTCAATAAAGAAGATATTAATGATGATGACAACTTCTGAGTGCCCCAACCTAGCCCACAGAGTGACCTCTGCATGGAGCCAAGCTGAAAGATGTCAAAATTGGCTTTCTTGGTGCCATGAAGCCCATTATCAGACCTAACACTTGATATGGTCTTCTTTTGATTATCTGAGTACAAATTATCCTTGCTACCATTTAAACACCACCTGAATTATATATGCCACTTGCAGCACAGAAAGTTTTGTGTACTCAGGCACATATTTTTATCAGTGGTTCTCAATGAGAGACAATATTGCCTTCTAGAGGACATTTGACATTGTCTGAAGACATTTTTGGTTGTCACAGTTGGTGTGTGGGTAGTTGTTACATCTCTACAACTGCTTAGGACTGCTTCACACAGAGAAGATTTATCAAGCCTTAAATGTCAGTAGTGCTTAAGTTGAGAAGCACTGGCCTAATCTGAGCTCAAAGGGAAATGTAAATCTGCTCTGCCGCCCCAGAACATAATACCATGCTTTCCAGGGCTCAATACTATTGATTTTTGGATTTCATATACTATTGCTTCTATTTTTTTGGATGGAAAATTGAAGGTTGAGTATGTGGTATGAATATTCTTAAATGTTACCCAGAGCAGCAGGGTTTGTTGTTGTTATTGTTGTTGTTTTAGGTTTCTACTTTATTTTCTGCTAACCCGATAAATCTTTACATAAAATATTTTACATTGCTGGTTTTTAAACTGCATTCAGCAAAATGAGTGTCTTGTAGAATGAATGTTTACATTCCCTCCAAATTCATATGCTGAAATCCTAATTCCCAAGGTACTAGGAGAGGGGTCTTTGGGAGATGATTAGGTCATGAGTGCAGAGCCTCAGAAATGGGATTAGTGCCCTCATAAAAGAGGCCCCAGTGAGCTAACTAGCCCTTTCCACTATGTGAAGACACAGTGAGAAAGTACCATCTATGAACCAGGAAATGGATCCTCACCAGATGAGCTCTGAGAACTGTGAGAAATAAATTTCTGGGTTTTTTTTTTTTTTTGAGTAGAAGTCTCACCCTGTTGCCCAGGCTGGAGTGCAGTGGCACACTCACAGCCACCACAGCCTCGACCTGCTGGGCTCAGGTCAGTCTTCCAAGTAGCTGGAACCACAGGCGTGTGCCACCATGCCCAGCTAATTTTTTGATTTGTTGTAGAGAGGTCTCACCAAGTTACCCAACTGGTCTTGAACCCCTGGACTCAGGCAATCCTCTCCCTTTCACCTCCCAAAGTGCTGGGATTACAGGCGTGAGCCACCACACCCGGCAGTTTCTGTTCTTTATAAGCCACCCAGTCTCAGGTACTTTGTTATGGCTTCCCAAACTGACTAAGACAGATGTGTTTCATTGATGTCATTAGAGAACAGACGAAAAGAGAACTGAGAAGTCAAAGCTTTGACCCCTACCCTATCTTAGTCAGAGTTGCTCTGTTTTTATGTTTTATGTGTAGATAATCTCTGTGAAACTTGTTTGAAAAAATAGTTCAACTGCTAAGAAGGAAAAAACATATTTGAATAATGCTGCTCTATATAATAGACAAGTTATTGAAAATTTGCATATACATTTAAGTTTTAATTTTTCCTATGTACTGGGAACACATAGGGAAGTAATTTGAAAGAATATTCGGTGAGAAAGGAATGGCCTTATAGAGCAACATTGGGGAGGGGGTGTGGTGGGTCTGGGAAAGGACTATTCTTTTACTGTTTTATGCCTTAGCAACAAGACGATTTCTGCACAACATCAGAGTCCCACAGGATTACAGACAGCATGAGGGCAGAAACTACATTACCTTCTTTTCTGTAGCCCAATTCAGCTTTCTATCATGGATCTTCATACATTTCATGTGCTAAATGAGTAAATAAATGATAGAAAGGCAGATGGAGCAGAAAAATTAGCTTTTCCTTCCTACTATCTCTTGCCCATTACTCTTTAAAGCTCACTGGGCTCAGCTCTAGACAGATTTGTGAAGCAGGTCAAGTTTATCTTTTGTGTCCTTTGCTTGCTAGGTATTATTTTCTCCCAAGTGCCCATTATATCCCTCTACCAAAGGTTCTTTCTTTTCAGTTTATTAGATTATAGAGATGTGGGGTACAAATAAGGATTAACTGCACAAGTAGGCTGCATGCAGGTAAAGTTTGGGCCTCCAACTGGCCCACACTTTCCCTGGATTTGGATCAGCTTTGTGTTGTTATGTGCCCCCTCCCTTCCTTCCTCCCCTGGCAGTGCCCAGTGACTGCCACTACCCCCCGCCCTCCCGCCCTTGTGCTAATGTGACTAGTGTTCAGGGCCCACTTATGACTGAGAACATGCAGAATTCAGTTCTTTGTTTCTGTGATAGAACACTAAGTATGATAGTCTCCAATTTGCTGTGAAGTTCATGATTTTGTTCTTCTTTATGGCTATGTAATACTCCACTGCATACGCATGTTTATAGCTGCGCTACTCACAATAGAATAAACATGGAACCAACCCCACTGCCCATCAAAAGTGGACTGGATAAAGAAAATGTGGTACATGTGCATTATGGCTATTTCACTCTCAAATCCCAGAAGAGCCTGTTCTTTCCAGGTAGGATCTCATGCCTGAGAGCTCCCCTAATCCTCATCTAAGCATCCTTGCTATGTGGTGTACTTCCTGCTCTCTTATAACAATTCTACAGAGTTAGGGTCAGATCACCTAGGGATAAGGATTGCAGACAAGAGAGCCCTGAAACTCTTGCCTCTGCTTGCAACTAGAGTGAGATGCTTCTCACATCTCTCATTATGTCTAAGCACTTGGCTGCACCCACACTGGGCAACACTTACCCACCTCTTGAGATCTTTTTTTTTTTTTTCTCGAAGGACAGTTTTATGTGATCCCAGAGTTGTCTGAGTTTTAAGGGCAGGAAAGCTACAAACACATACAACTTTTTCTTGGGTCACCATTATTTCCCACTCCTCATGGTTTAAAGTGACTGCCCTTCAAATTGATACGCCAAGAAAAGCATAAGCTTTTGCCAGAAGAGCCATTTCTCTCCATGTGTGGCTACCCTGTCATACTTTGGCTCACAGGAGGTGAAAGAAACAAGCTACTTTGCTTAAATTTTGAAGAATTTGTATTAAAGTTTACTCCTTCATTTCTCAAACAAATAGTCATCATGTGCCTGCTACCTGCCTACTAGGCATATTCACCACTCTGGTAAATTCTGATAACAGTTAACTCTTTAGTATATCAGTTTGTTTTCTGTTTATTCCATCAACAAAATTCTTTAGGGAAACTGTTTTAAATGGTTCAGTAACAAAAGCAAACAACACTCAAATATACTTAAAACTAAAGTAGCTTTTAAACGACCATGGACAAATGTTTCCAGCTTTTTATTTAATAGCAAAAACAACTTGAGTACCAGGTGTGACTATTATCTCTTAAAAATAAACATAATAGGGTGTACCCATTCAATGACATAATCTCCCCTTTAATGCAGCTACCTTTAATGAATCTGTGGCTTTGTTCTATTGATGTGGCAGCAACTACTTATCTTTTGGGGCTAAAATTGGACATCATCTCCTTTCAGGAAGCTTGCTCTCACCCCTAAGGCTGGGTTTGACGCCCCTACTCTGGGATCCTGTGGCATCTTGTGCTTACATCTGCCCAAGCACTTGTCATGCTGGGTTGTCTCTCTCCCTTACCGGGCTGAGTGCTCTCTGAAGGTAAGGAAAATGTCTTGTTTGATTATTGTATCCCTGGATACAAAAACGCATATACAGGACTAGTTGCTTAGCAAATGTTTGTTACTTGATTGAAAAATATCTCTGCATCACATTTTTGGACCATCTTCAACAATAGCACATTTTTATTCTTTTAATGGAGAATGAGTTTTGGAAAACAGCTGTTATTTAGAAACAAGTTGGGCCAATAAGGTATTCATCAAGCTGAATAACACTGTTTTTATTTTTAAAAGAGCTATGATCATAATATATTGACTACTTTTCCTTTGTGATTCATAAACTGGCTCTGAAAACAAATCCAAAAAAGGAATTACAAAAGGTTTTGGGCAATAACAGCCTCCCAGGGCAACATCTTTGAAAGACTACATTCATTTACATGTTTAAGGTCCAAAATGTGTTTAGAGAAAAGTAAAATAAACAAAGATTTACCTTGAAAATTAATGAACACGTCCCTTAGGCAGCAGAGCATACCATTTAGCGGTTAAGAGCATTACCTAGCAGTTGGACTGCGTAGGTTCAAATCCTGACTCTGCAATATATTTAGCTGTATAGACTTAGACAAGTTACTCAACCTGTGAATGTCTCCATTTCTTCATTTGTGAAATGCGGATAAATAGTACCCCTCCCATAGGATCATTGAGGATTCATTGAGTTGGTCATGCAAAGTGCTTAGAATATAGGACCTGGTACAGAGTAAGTGTTCAATAAGCACTATTATCATCATCATTATCACTATTGCTGTGTTCAAGACATTGTGTTAGAAAATACTAAAGATAAAAAAGGCATGTCCTTACCCTCAGGAAGTCCACAGTCTTATGGAAAACATAAACATGTGATTTATGTTATAATACAAGCTGAGGGGTGCCCTTAGAAATGTCAACTGTCACTGTGGGAGAAACACCTAAAATGGAAGGGAGGGGTCTGGTAGCGGTAGCATCTCAGTACAGTACTATAAGCACGGAATGCTTTCCACTCAATTCAAAACATTGTGTCCCGAAAATCTGAATGTCAGTACAACCAGATGCTTGATATTCATGGTAGTGATGAGAACAGAAAGACCTGACACAAATACGTTTCAATTTTTTTTAAAACAAAGGAATGGTATGCGATGTTAATGCCTGTGAAATTCAATGTTCCATACTTCATTTTGAATAGAAACCATTCTGGACAGAGAATCCATAGACTCCATCACCAATATGTCTCTCTCTTTAAAAATAAAATCAATTCTAGTTTCAAGAACTAAGATATAATGTTGCTCTGATCCAGAAAGCATTGAATAATCTAGAAAGGCTTGCTATTTTGCCAAGATAATTTGGAGTTTTACTATGGATTAAAGTTGAATCAAAATTAAAGAACAGTGTTATATAATAATGATATCTACATTTGGGAAGTATACTGTTTCTTTCATTACTGTATCATATCTTTTGTACAAAATTTTTTAATTAAAATATTGGTTTTCTTTTCTAGCTGATGTTTTCTTTCTCAGAAATAGTTATGAAGATGACAATTTATGTTGCAATCGGTTATTTTGTATGATTCATGAAGAAACACTTTAAAAATAACTGTAATAAAGACAGAAAACTGTTTCTTCACGATTGTGATTCATCATAATTATTTTTGAACATTTGGTAAACCCTATTTCTGTGAACTTTTAAGAACTTTAAAACCCTTTCAGAGCTTATTTAAGACCCCTCTTTATGAATACTGCAAACGTTTCACTTTCTGAAGAAAATGGACTTGAGGTAATCAGTATAGTATGAAACAATGTGGATAGTCCTGCACTCTCTTCATCTTTTCAGATTCTCTTCTGAGAAGTTAAGAGAAGTCAAGGGATTATTTGAGGGAATTAAAGTAATTGCAAAGAGAAACAGCATGGGCCAGTAACCCTTCCAAAATGTGTTTCTGGGCCCAAAGCAGGAGATGGGGTATATGTTGAAAGATGTCTCTTTCACAAAGGAATAATGCAAGGTTCCCATGCCAGTTCTTAAGAAAAGACCTGCAGTGAAGCCACAGACATGTTTTCTTAAGAAAGAGAAAGAGAATATGGCGATGGTAATTGGGGACATGTGCTATATTTGGCATTTGTTCCAGGTCTACTGAGTTGAACTGAATTTTCTGCTTAAAGTTTACAATTACTATTTTGGGAATGGGAGAAGATACCACTCTGAGTTGTACAGAACAAGCACACAGCTGTCATTTTCCTTTCCCCCCAAAGGCTATTAACCGCTTGTCCTAAAGTGATGCATTTTCTTCTGCTGCATGGATCATGAGTAGAGCAATCATGAAGCATATCAATATTGCAAGAAAAATCTGCATTCTGGCAAATACTTTTTCCCAGTCTGTAGGCCATCTTCCTGCTCTCTTGATGGTTTCTTTGGCTTTGCAGAAGCTCCTTAGTTTGATGAGGTCCCGCTTGTCTATCTTCTCTCTTATGGCCTGGTGGGGGGGATAGGGTAAGGGATTAATGGCAGTAAATACCTGTCTGGGGATGGGGGGACACTTCTTATCAACAAGGGTGCCTGAACGAGACATATATGTGTACCTAACCCTTACCTGTACCCCACAATATCATAATAAAAAATATTGAAAAAAATAAAATAAAATAAAGGATGGAATTTATTTCTAAAAGCTTCCTTTTTAAAAGTGACTTTCAGCATTCTACAGGTTTTAATATGTTGTGTTTTCATTGTCATTTATCTCAAGATATTAAAAAATTTTCCCTTTGATTTCTTCTTTTACCCTTTGGTTGTTCATGAGCATGTAATTTAATTTCTACATATTTGTAAATTTTCTAAGATTCATTTTGTTATTGATTTCTGGTTTTATGTCATTGTGATCAGAAATAATACTAGATGTGATTTGAATCTTGAATCTTCTTGAGTATTTTTAGACTGTTTTGTGATCTAACATATAGTCTATTCTGGAGAATATGACATGTGTGCTAGAGAAGAATGAATATTCTGCCTCTATTGGATGGAAAGTTCTATATATGTCTATTAAGCTCATTTGATCTAAAATGCAGTTGAGGTCAAGTGTTTCCTTTTTAATTTTCTGTCTGGTTGATCTATCCATTGTTGCAAGTGGGTTATTGAACTCTTCTACTATTATTGCATTGTTATGTATCTCTCCCTTCATGTCTAATAATGTTTGCTTTATATATTTTGGTGTTCTCATGTTGGGAATAGACCTCTTTATCATTAAATGATGAACTTCTTTGTCTCTTCCGGAAATTTTTGACCTAAAGTCTATTTTATCTGATACAAGTAAAGTCACTCCTACTCTCTTTCAGTTACTATTTCTACTGAATATCTTCTTCTATCCTTTTACTTTCAGTCTGTGCATGTTCATTAAGCTAAGGTGGGTCTCTTATAGGCAGCATATAGTTAAATATTTATTTTTAGAACACATTCAGTCATTTTATGTCTTTTATTGAAGAGTTTAGTACATTTTTGTTTAAGGCTATTATTGATAGGTAAGGATTTACTCCTGTCACTTCATTAATTTTTTCTGGTAGTTTTGTAGATTTCCCCCCCTTTCTTCCTCTGTTGTCTACGCTTTGAGTTTGGTGTTTTACTGTAGAGTTAAGCTTTGATTTCTTTTTCTTGTTTGTGTAGATCTGCTGTAGCCTTTTGTTCTTTGTGGTTATCATGAGGTCTACAAGAACAGTATGAGCTCATGATGGAAGCACATATGTCTTCTTGGTTTTTTTTTTTTACTGTTATCATGAGGGGTAATGTAGAAAGTCATTCAATAACTGCTAGTTAGATCTACTTTACCGTTCTTATATTTTCACTATTATAATTACATTGAAATTAATTTCTTATAAATTAATTTAATTACCTATAAATTTTTCTTCTTTTGAAGTTGTTTTAGACCAAGTTCCATGAGTAAGATTCATTGTTTTTGTGACTCTTGTTGTATTTTGTTAAGCAGTTTGCTGAGAGCTGCATCAATTAATACTATCATAACAATGTATAAATATAAAAGCTTTATTACAACCTTGACAAAATTAACTATTAAACATTAAGACATAGTTTTTGTTAATTTAGTACTGTAGATAGAAAATTGCATCACTGTTTTAGCATGCACTTTTTTCTTACTATGCTGGTTGAACATGTTCCATTTTGATTTACAATTATTATTTTTTATAAACTATCTCTTAGCAGTCTATGTCTTTCGGTCATTTATCTATTGATTTCTCGGTATTTTTCTTACCAGGTTGAATGACTTCTTTATATAATAGATGTATTATAGTTTTTATTTATCTTATTTCCTGCAAATATTTTTCTCATATGTTGTTTGTATTTGTATTCAGTCTTTATTGTACCAAGGTTTTCCCATTTCATAGGTAGTCAAATAAGTTGCTCTATTTCTAGTGGTTTTCCCTCCCTCTTTTCCCAAGACTTAAAACATTATTACAATTAGCTCATTTTAAAGATGGATAATATAAAGTTCTGTGGAGTTTGGAAAATATAGTGGGGAAAGTCTAGCAACAGGGTTGGAAATAAAATTATAACTTATATTTCCATTTGTCATATCATTTTTTTATTTTAATGAATTGGATAAACTGCCCTCCTAAATACCTACCATGAGAATAGACCCAGTAAGTGGGAAACAAACAGAAGTTCATCTCTGCCGTTACCTTCCCTTTGTTCTCATTTATTCTGTGCCATATGGTTAAGTTGTCCTATAGCATCAATTGATCACTTCATTATACATGAAATAACGTCCGAACTTTTGGCTTGGGCAGTTAAATATTTCTTTTCTCTTTTGCCTTTATGTAATATTTTAATTATATATCCGTTGTCCAATGCCAAGTGAACATTGTCCAATATTCATGCACTTAACGTTCACTGAGCTTCAACCATATACCAGCAAAGTGCTGGAAAAAAGCAAGCACAATCTCCTCCTTGAAGGAGCTCATAGTTCAGTCAGCTCCCTCCTCCTGGAATAGTCCCTGCATTCACCTGCTTCTAGAGCCTTGCTTCTTTTGCTCAGTATACTTGGATATTCTTGGACCTTAAATATTCCTTCAGTGCTACCTTTTTTTTAAGGCTTCCATTCAAATTCCACTTTCTTTAGCAAACCTTCTGTGTTCACTCTAGGCATGTTGGAAAGAACGATGTTTTATTTCTATTATGGCATTTGATTTTTATAAACTTCATAATAGAATTATTAATATATGCCTTTGGCTCCTCCACAGGATTATGAGATTCATGACAATAGTTTGATCTTATTCAACTTTCTATACCACATTGTGCATAACAAGGTCTGAACCCATGGTAGGAAATAGGTAAATATATGTAGGTATTTTTTTGCTGTTCATTGTATTGAAAACTCAAAATTTGAAATCATAATCAGTTCCTCCAGTTCAGATTCTCAATTATCATTTTTTAAAAACTTTTTATTTTAAAGATGTGGGGTACAATTCAGGGTTAAGTACACAAATGTTCATTATGCAGGTACCCTTGTTGATAAGGTGTGCCCTCCGCCTGGCAGAATCCCATTATTGCCAGTCCCGCCTTCCCCCTGACAATTTCCCACTACAATTCTCATGGTTTTTACCACTGTCCAATTTTCATGTTATTGAGAGAATATAGAGATGTTATGCTTTCCACATGATGCAAATTTAGTATTCAGCGCAGTATTTTTGACTGACAAGTTGAAAAGGTGACATTAAATCTGTGTAGAGAAACTGCAATAGCATTTATTATCCACTTAGTCTTTCACATATTTATGCATTTTTGCAATTAAAAATGGCATTAAACATTATTTAACTAGTTGTCAATTGATGCTTGATAAATTAGTTTTATGATTGAAAATCTTTCTTTAGTGCCATGAAAAGTACTAAGTTGCATAACTTCCTGTTTTCATCATTTGCTAAAAAGTTTTATTTCACAATTGCCAAATGGCAAAGGGGTTTCTGCTTTTTCCGTTAAGTATTAATAAAGCATTCTGTAATTCAGGTCCCCTTTACCTGGCTCATCTGGGAGTTTTGGGGAAGAGATCTATTTATTTCACATAAAGTTTGTAACATCTTTCCATTTCTGTGGCAAATCCCAGAGCACTTTCATGGCCAGAAAGGTTGGTGTTCATTTGTTTAGATACTTAAGAAAGATTACTCTTTGCTGTCAGTGTCAGAATGTGTCAGAAGTGGGGTCTTTTTAAATTTTTGTTTGGTAACCTTACGAATGAAGACAATCTGATGTTTCTAATAGAAGTGACTTTTATAAACAAGTCATCTCCCACTGCATGCTTGACAAAATACCAAGGCCAATCCTAGGAAAAATTGGGAAGATGAGAAAGTTTGTTTTTAGTCCGTGACCAACATTGTTTTCAGAGCCACTTTGCCATCTTAGAAAACACCCTTTATTGTGTGACATGTCTTCCTTTTTTCTATGTCTTACTCAGGTCTAACTGCTGACATTATTCTAGCCATTTCTCTATCCTCTTCTCAGCTCCTGTCACCTTAATAAGGAGGTAAATGTAAAATATTTCCTGATCTCTTACTATGACCCTGGCACCGAATTAAGCACCTATGTGCTTTTATCTCATCAGTTATCTCATTAATCCGTAAGGCAATCCTGTGAGGTAGTTACTATTATCACTATCATTTTTCAAATGAAATAACTGAATCTTGGTGGGTTTACAAAATTTGCCCAAGGTTACACAATTAGTGTGTCAGATGGCAATTTCCACAGATGGTCACAACATACTCTCTTTTTCATCCTGTCTGTTCTTCCACAATGTGACTGTTACTCCCTCTCCGAGGGGTCATGTCTATATCCCTTCCTTTTGAATCTGGATTGGTTTATGATGATTCCACTATCAGAATCTGGCTGATGTGATGCCAACTCCTGCACCTAGCAGATAAAAGGCACTTTGGCTTCTGCTTTGCTCACTGGAACATTTGTGTTTGAAGCCCCGAGCTACCATGTGAAAAGTCTGATTACCCCCAGGCAACCATATTGTGAAGAAGCCAAGCCACTCGGAGAGGTTACCTGTAGATGCTCTGGTTAGCAATACTAGTCTTTGTGTCATTTCAACTCCAGTGCAAAGCATGTGACCATGAACGAAGCAGTCCTGGACTTTCCACACCAGCTTATCCACTAGATGAGAATCACTGAGTGACCTTAGTCAATACCGCAAGGAGCAAACACATCAAGAGGCAAGCAATTCCACAAATTCCTGGCTCATAGAATTTTGAGGAGAATACAACAGTGTTGTTTTAGGTTCTCAAGTGTTGAGGTATTTTGTTTTACCACAAAAATAACTAGAACAACTAGTAAGTGGTAGAACCTGATTGTGAGCTGGGCATTCTGATTCTAGAGCTCTCTTAGTGCCTAAAGATGAACAAACAACCAATAATCTATGACTCACTTTCTATCACTATTTGCATATGCCAGGATCTTGTCTTAACCACAAGGACTGATTTCTAAATGAAATTTTTGGCACCAGTGGAAATGTTGATGGGGTTCCTCAGATCAAATCAAAGCACTCATTAACTATTTCACACTTAAGAGACATTAGCCTTGTTCACTGAACATTTAGTATAATGCATTTTATTTCCTATTTATTAGAAAACACATTTCACAACTTTTTATTGGAATGTAACATACATATAGAAAAAGACTCAATACATAGATGTATGATTTAATACATTATTATAAAGTGAATTCCTCTATGTTATTGCCACCCAAGAAAGAAATAGAGCATCGACAGCCCCCAGAATCCCCCATGAGCCACCTCCTAATCTCTTCTTTCTTCTTTAAACTTTCCTCCCAGCTCTGCCAGCTGTGCAACTTGTTGACATCTTGCTTGTTTCTCTTTTGGTTTAGTGCAAGTAAAAAGTATGGGTGAAATGATAATTTTCATTG
Organism: Tarsius wallacei; assembly: GCA_963574415.1. NCBI lineage: Eukaryota > Metazoa > Chordata > Mammalia > Primates > Tarsiidae > Tarsius > Tarsius wallacei. The sequence continues at coordinate 8,245 of CAUYQG010121237.1, read as the reverse complement.
TAAATTTATCCAAAATTTTATTGCTGAAATCTCAAATTGAAGGAAAAACAGATTCTAACTTTTCTTTGCCTTTTACGTTTTATATTAATTACATTTGAATGAGAAGTAGCTAAGAAAAATAAAACAACTTAAAGTATAACTGGGTTCTGATTTTGGCTCTGCTGCCATGCATTTTGCTTATGCAAGGAAACTTGCAGAGAAACAAAGAGCAAACCTGGATCATATTGGCTTCTCAAAGAGTCATCAGGATGTGCATGTTTGATTGAATTGTTGGTGTTCAGTACCCTTAAGTCTCAAAATCTGTGGAAGACAAAGGGCCTTATCACCTGGTGATTACAACTGATTGCTTTAGCTATTGGTTCTTTCATAAATGTCAAAATTTACACTAGCCAAATAATGTAGATTTGAAGCATTATCACAGGAGGAATTTGATTCCATTAAGAGTTATTAAGGCATCACAGTTTGATAACATGAACCAAAGAGTTAGACTACAAAGATTATGGATTTAATTGTCTCTCTCCCATTAAATCCCTATGAAACAAACTCCATGTCATTTAATATTTCTCATCTCCTCAAGTATAGCTAAAATATGTTACCTCCCTCATTAGAATATTCTAGACAGTAGAAATATATTGGCTATTTTGTCCTAGAAAATTATAATGCAATTCACATATGTAATTTAGAATTTTCAACTAGCCACATTAAACAAGTTAAAAAAGGTGAAATTATTTAAAATATACATTTTTAATCCAATATACACAAAATGTTATTGTTTCCATTTGTGACCAGTATAAAAATTATTAATTTAATGTTTTACATTCCTTTTTACACCAAGTTTTAAAAATGTGATGTGTATTTTATACTTAGTAGCACATCTCAAGGTGGATTTTTTTTTTTTTTGAGTTAGAGTCTCACTCTGTCACCCAGACTGGAGTGCAGTGGCCGCTCCTGGCCACCGCAGCCTCTATCTGCTGGGCTCCAGTGATTCTTCCGCCTCAGCCTTCCAAGTAGCTGGAACTACAGGCGCGCGCTACCACGCCCGGCTAATTTTTTAATTTATTGTAGAGATGAGGTCTTGCTTGCCCAGGCGGGTCTCAAACCCGCGGGCTCAGGCAATCCACTCACCTCAGCCTCCCAAAGGCGCGAGATTACAGGCTGAGCCACCGAGCCCGGCTTGGATTGTTAACTTTATTGATAATTACTTGATTTGTATTTAGATTTCTAAAAATTCGTGTTGAAAAGTTTATTCAAGTTGTATCAAATATATTTTGAAGTTTTCTAATTATTGGATTTAAATTTAATTTAATTCAATTAAAATAAATGAAGTTATAAGATGCAGTTCCTCAGTCACACTAGTCATAAAAATTATATGTACAAATGCATAAAAATATATGTTCACAAAAATCCATAGGGGTAGAATATTCAGCCATGCAACCACATAGAGAATATACTATTCTTTGCAGATTTCTTCTCCCAATACATAGCTTAATGTTTATTCTTAAGTACCAAAATTCTTTCTACTTCTAGATAAACTATTTCTACCACACTTCACAAACACAAATTTTCCCGACTTGTAAAAACAAAAAAGAACACTGAACATAACCAAAACTTTTTTTGTGTGTGTGCTAGGGCCTTTGTTATAAACGTCTATTATGGTACTGTGTTGTAATACAGAGCTGCCTTCAGGGGTCATTAACATTTCTGATGCCGTTGACTAGAAGAATGGTTGGCAAACTACAGCTGGAGACCTACAGTGACCCTCTCTCTGTTCTGTAAATAAGTCCTCACTGGAATAGAGTCATGCAGATTCATCTGTGTATTGATTGTCTGCTCCTGCTTGCGTGCCACAGAGGCAGAGTTGAGTAGTTATGGCAGGCAGACACCACATGAACTGCAAAGTCTAAAATATTTACCATCTGGTCCCTTACAGAGAAAGTTTGCCCATCCATGGAGTAGGTTACTCTCAATGGCCCAACTGGAGCATGATTAGGGTCTTACATCTGCTTTTCATCATTCTCTTTACTTCCGTTATCAGCAAGAAGTTGTCTCTTCGTTGCTATCAGGGTTCCTAGGTATAACAACTTAAGTGTTGCTTTACACTATTATGAATTTAGAAAGCGAGTAATAAAGTGTGGTAGACAGTTCTTTTACCAGAAGCAAATTGACCATCATAGATTTAGCTTTGGGTTTGGTGGCATCTATTTGACTTTGAAGGGATTTTTATTCTTATTTCCAACTCATTAACCTCTGCTTAGTTTCCCTATTTCATCATTGCTGCCTCCTCCCAAAACAATGTGCTCAAATAGCGTCAAGTTTGCACATTTTAATGACCCTCTGCATCAATCATGATTTTCTGTCTTAGAACACCTTACTTCCTCTTCTTGACCTAGTTAATGCTATTCCTCCATTCTCACCTCCTGAAGATCTTCTCTGACTACTCATCGCTCCCCACCCCATTCCTCACTGCTCCCAATGACCTCAGGACTATGTAGCCCCATCTCCCTCAAGACTCTGAACAAACATGATAATCTCAGTTATGGTGTTTTCTTACTGTCTTGTAATTATCTGTAATCATTTTTGCCTGCCAAAGAAATCTGAGCCACTAAAGGGCAGGACTTGTTAGCATATTTTCTGCCATATAGCAGGGAATCAATAAATATTTGCTGAGGTCCTTGGGTAACTGTAGATGAGCATATCCTTTTTCAAAAATATATCACAGATTATAGAATAATCATTAGGTAATGAGCAACCTTAGGTAATTAGCAACCTTAAGCAATTTTTAGGTATTTCATAACTTAAAAATTTGCTTATGTAATCAACTATCAGTCTAAATGTAATTTACAGCATGGAAATGCAAAAGTATCATACTTTGTAGTCCCCTAACTTAAGTCAAATATTAATTTAATTTGATTAAAAGTTCTGTAACAATGGGAATTTTTTTCCTTTCGTATATAAAAGTGTATGTGTAAGTTCCATCAACCCGTGAGAATAAAAGGTAAGGGAATATTTAAACAAGGTCACATTTGCATTAATACTGAAATTATAATGATTCTGAGCTCCTGTTTCCCAATACAGATACTTAAAACATTTCTCCATGTATTGCAGTCTCTTCTGAAAACAGTTCCGCCTTCAGTCTTGGGCTTACAGATATAAATTTCCTGTCAGCCACTGATTTTCTCCTTTCTCCTTTCTTTTTTATTTTTATTTTTTCATTTTAAAGATGTGGGGTACATTTCAGGTGGTCATTGAAAGGCAAAGTTTGGGCCTCCCTTTGGTGCCCACTTTGCCTGTTTGAGAAGAGTTTGCCTGGTACCTTTATTGATATTGTGCCCACCCCTACCCCCTGGCAGTATTTCGCTACTTCCAATCCCTTTATTATAGTATTTATGTAAATGTTCAGGGTCCTCTTATGAGTAAGAACACGTGGTACTCTGTTTTTTGTTTCTGTGATAGATCATTGAGTATGATAAACTCTAAATCCATCTCAAGTTGCTGCAAAGTCCCTATGTTTGTCCTTCTTTATGGCTGGATAATATGCCATTGTGTATATGTACCACATTTTTATTTTATTCAGTCTAATTTTGATGAGCAACATGGTTCATTCCATGTTTTTGATATTGTGAATAGAGCTGCAATAAACGTGCTTGTGCAGGTATCCTTTTTGTAGAATGATTTGAGCTCCTCTGGGTATATTCCCAGTAGGAGGATCGCTGGGTCATATGGAAAGTCAATGTCTAGTTCTTTTAGATATCACCACACTGTTATCCAAAGAGGTTGCACTAGTTTGCATTCCCACCAGCAGTGTAGAAGCGTTCCTTTTTCTCCACATCCTCACCAGCATCTGTTGTTGTTTGTTTTATTCATGATGGCCATTCTTAAGGGGTTAGGTGGTATCTCAATGTGGTTTTGATTTGCATTTCTCTGATAATTAGTGAGGCTGAACACTTTTTCATGTGTCTGCTGGGCTGCTCATATATCTTCTTTTAAGACGTGTCTATTCATGTCTTTTGCCCACATTTTTTTATTATAAAGATGTAGGGTACAATCCAGGTTAGGTATACAAATGTTGATTATACAAACGTTGATGAGGTATGCCCCTCCCTCCTCTAACAGTTTCCCTCAAGTGCCTATCCCACCTCCCTCCCCTGACAGTTTCCCACTACTGCTGATCATTTTCTTATAGTATTATAATTGTTCAAGGTCTGCTTATGAGTGAGAACATATGGTACTCTGTTCTTTGTTTCTGTAATAGATCACTGAGTATGATCGACTCTAAACCCATCCAAGTTGCTGCAAAGTCCATATGTTTGTCCTTCTTTGTTTTTGCCCACTTTTTAATGAGGATGTTTGTTTTTTTCCTTTCGGCATGTTTAAGTTCCTTGTAGATCCTGGATGTTAGGCCATTGTCAGATATACAGTTGGCAAATATTTTTTCCCATTCTGTGGGCTGTCTCCTCGCTCTCTCAGTGGTTTCTTTGGCTTTGCAGAAGCTTGTTGTTTGATGAAGTCCTCCTTGTCTATCTTATCTCTTATAGCATGGGCACTTGGGATTTTGATCAGGAATTGGATGCCAGTTCTAATTTCCATAAGGGTGTCTCCTGCATTTTCTAAGGTTCTTATAGTTTCAGGATTTATGTTTAGGTCTTTGATCCATTTAGAGTTGATTTTTGTGTATGGTGATAGTTTTAATCCTGTTAATAAAAGATGAACATTAAATAATAAGTTAATTAAACAGTTAATAAGTCCTGTTTTAATATTTTGCATGTGGTCAGCCAGTTTCCCCAGCACTATTTACTGAATAGGTTCTCTTTTCCCCAGTGGTTGATGGTGGAGGCTTTGCTTAAGATGATTTGGTTGAGAAATTATGGTTTTGCGTCTGGAATCTCTATCCTGTTCCAATGGTCCATATGACTATTCTTGTATCAATGCCAGGTTGTTTTGATTATTGTAGACTTATAGTAAAGTTTAACGTCTGGAAGTGTGATACCTCCCACTTTGTTTCTTTTTTTCTGTTTCTGTCTCTTTCTCTGTCTCTACTTTTCTTTCTCTCTCTCTCTGTCTATTCATTTCTTTCTCTTTCTGTGTTTCCCTCTGTCTCTCCCTCCTTTCTCTGTCTCTCTTGCCATCTGTCTGTCTCCCTGTTTCTCTTTCTCTCCCAACCACCCATCCTCTATTTCCTTCTCATCTTATTTCCATCCCCCCATACTACCAGAATAAGTACAGAGAAGACTGAATCCATAAAGATAAAAATAATATTTCTCTTGCAGATATCCAAAGCTGGCTACACCAGAGAAAAACTTATATTACCATATAGAGCAATTTAGCTTTTGTAGCTGCTAGCCTCAGATAGCTCCATATCAGAAGAGAGTCTTTGCATCTGAAAACTGAAAGGACTCCTAGGCTGACTTTTCCAGATCACAAGAAATAGTCTGCCCCTAAAACAGTATTCAAGGTGTTAAGTGTTGCTTCTAAGCAAATGTTTCCCAGCAACTTTATTTAAGATTTAAAATACCTTTAGGGCTTAATTTTAACAATTCTATGTGGGAGAAGAGTGAAACATTGTATAAAATGTTCATTCCCAGGAGACTTCATTTTCTGTTGCATGATGAATTCTCCCTAGACGATTACCAGAAAATATTAATGGAAGAACGGAAACAAATCCCCTGGTGATTTTGTCAAAAGCTTGCATTGAATTAGGACTTTAGTAAAGACATTTATTTCTTGGCATGGAGAATAAATTCTATCTACATGGAAAAATGAAACATTAGGCTACTGGGGAAGTGTGTATTACAAAAACAAATTGAGATCAAGAAGTTGGAAGTCAGGTTCAGTGTCAACGGCCAGAGAATTCTGAGTGCATTCTTCCCAGTGAGGCAGCTTCTCAGAGTGGATCTTAGGACTTTCTCCAAATAAGTAGGCTTTACCTTCCTAAATCTCTACATATGGTTGAGGATCAAAGTCAATGCTCAGAGGAGACTTGTGATCTGAATACCACCGTTTTCTGGTAATAAATAATTCCTTATTTAGATCAGAAATATAATAGAACAAAAAGGTTAGAACTGCTGAGCTCTACAATCTGACACAAAGGGAAACCTCATTCTTCAAATTGTTGCTCATCCGTCTTTTAGATGAAGCTTGAAAGATTTTGTTTGCAAAAAGCTGTTGAGGGGTTATAAGGTCATCCCCAGCTACAAAGCTCCTTAGGGTTTTCAAAGCATTTAACCATTCCCTGAAGCTGCCCTTTCCCTGGGCAGTGTTCAAAGCCTCCCTAGAAGATTCTTCAATATTTCTTTTTCTACAGTCAAAGTAGGCTCATTGTTTAGAAGAAATGGATTAGGTGGGTATCTTTGAACTGCATTTTGAATTAACTATGAAGTCAAGTGGCCTTAAACCAACATATACAAGCAATTTATAGTAAGAGAAAAATAGGATTTAAAATTGTTACCTGTCACGATGAGGGAAAGATATGGTTGAAGGGAAGGCGTTTTATGTCAGATAAACAGTAAACATGTCTTCTTGAGAGAGTTGGTTTTCAAGCTTTTATCCTGCATTTTCTATGTGTAGTTTGATTCTGAGATATAAGCCAACACTGCCTTTCTGGATTGCTGCTGTTTAATCTGTGGCAGCTTTTACGTTCTAACAGCTACATGGACAGAGTAGAGGTTAAAGTAATAACAGGATTAGTCAGGTCAAAAGATCCACTATCATGTAACTAATTAATAAATATTTATTGAGCACAAAATATGTGCAAGGCAATTGTGTGTTTTATGGCCCTGTTTTGCCTAAATCAAAGTTTAATTCTAAGACTTGGTTTAAGAAAGATATACCTTGTTTCCATAATTAGAGACAAACTGGGCCAGTTTATCCCCCAGCCAGTTTTCACAGGGTTGCGTCAGAGGTGTGATGGGGGTTTATACCTGCAGCTCTTGAGAGACGCAAGTGTGGCCTCTTCTGTGAATGGGATAATTCAGGAAGGTTTTGTCCTTCTCTCTGTTTATCTAATTAATGTTGTCACATACGCTTTATAGTCCTGGGTGTTAGACGTTAAAGGAATATATGTCATTGACACAAAGTGAATTTTAAGTGAATCTCTATCTGTAATTTGAGTAACTGCAGAAAATGGAAGTTTTTAAAAATAATACAATCCTAAGAAGTCCTAACATAGGTTTAAAACACTTCTTTATTTTCAACTTTTCCCATTATTCTGAGCAGATTTTACTTCACATTTATAAATTATAAGTGATGCTTGTGTACACATACACACACACACACACACACACACACATTGTTCTTAGTACTTGCTGTGGAGACGAGATAGCAGGAAGATCAGGAGCAAGTTATAGAATGATCAAGCCAGAGATCATTTGTTTTGACTGCCATTTTATTGAGGACTGACTTGCACAAAAGCAGTTAGTTATCCCAGGGGCAGAATTAAAATCAGAGTTCAAATACCCTGACTCCCAGTGAAGTTTTATTTTTTTCCTGTTATTTCTCACTGAAACTGAATTCACACAAAAGGTAAAAGTCAAAGGCAAGGAGAAGCAAGAATATATTTCTGATTTTCTCCAACTTAAGATTTCAGCAATAACATTTTAGATAAATTGACAAGAGTTATAACTCCACCTACACTTCTTACCTGTTCAACGTCAAAGAAATGATAACTGAAGTATTAACAGGTTGCACAGCCTGAGCACCAACCAATGAGAATGAATGCTGGCAGAGCTGGGAAGCAAGTTTGGGCAACCACTTAATCTGCAGGTCCTATACGACTTACCTCCTGCCATGCTGCTTTATATTCCTCACCTAGAATTCCAGATGACCCCTAGAGAGCTACACTGAACCTGCAGCTCTTGGACAAGTGCTCTGAAATCCTTTCTAACCCTCCCAAGATCCCCCTCCCCATTGCCCCACAACTCAAGTTTCTGATACAGTGTTGGTAGCCGGCCACGGAGGCTCACTGAACCTTAGAAATCAGGGAGGGCCGAGGACCTCGAGACCGTTAGAACATGTTCAAGAGCTGTTGACGCCATTACCTTCCCCTCTAATATTTAGCATATTTAACCAGAAACAACTCTGATGATCTAAGCATGGGGATCTGAAACTACAGCAGGCACGGTTAACTGTGAAAGCTCACTGTTTCTGCTTCTCACAGACTGCAGTCTTGGCCATTATATAAGTATAATTCCAACTCAGGTCACTTTCGAGAGCCTCAACATATTACAAGCCTTTTTGTATTAGAATCATA
>CAUYQG010121235.1:89-57688 GCA_963574415.1 Tarsius wallacei | reverse complement strand
CACGCCCAGCTAATTTTTTGATTTATTGTAGAGATGAGGTCTCGCCTGCCCAGGCGGGTCTCGAACCCGCGGGCTCAGGCAATCCACTCACCTCAGCCTCCCAAAGGCGCGGGATTACAGGCTGAGCCACCGAGCCCGGCTTGTTGTGGCAGTTTTAATCATCTATCCAGACTGCTCCGACTTTCTCTATATCAGCAACAAAGCTGTTTTGCTTTCTTATCATTCATGTGTTCACTGGAGTAGCACTTTTAATTTCCTTCAAAAACATTTCCTTTGCATCTACAACTTGGCTAACTGGTTCTAGTGGTCTAGCTTTCGGCCTGTCTCAGCGTTCAACATGCCTTCCCCACTAAACTTAATTATTTCTGGATTTTTTATTTAAAGTGAGATATGTACGAGTCTTCCTTTCACTTGAACAATTAGAAACCATTGTAGAATTACTAATTGACCTAATTTAAACATTGTTGTGTCTCAGGGAATAGGGAGGCCCCTGAGGAAAGGGAGAGAGAGGGAAATAGCTGGTCAGTGGAGCATTCAGAACACACGCATTTATCGATTAAGTGTGCCATCTTATACCGGTACAGTTCATATTGTCCCAAAACAATTACATTAATGACATCAAATATCACTGATTACAGACTACCATAACAGATATAATAATACGAAAATGTTTTAAATATTATGGGCATTACCAAAATAGAATATGCAGACACAAAACAGCACGTGTTTTAGGAAAAAATGGTACTGATAGACTTTCTCAACTCAGGGTTGCCACAAACCTTCAATTTATAGAAAATTTAATATCTGCAAATCTCAACAAAGAGAAGTGCAATAAAATAAAGTATGCTTGTAAGTATGATACAAGATAATGTGGGCTAACATACAGTTATAGAAAATGAGCAACTAAAGCTGAGAGGAGAAACAACTAACACTTTTTTAGAGGAACAGAAAAATGAAATAACCTTTGAGGACATGACCTCAACTGGCTACTGAAGGATAAATAGAACTTGGTCAGACAGGGGGACAATGTGAAAAAAAAAAATACTCCCTAGTAGGTAATAAGTTGACAACATCAGTCTCAACATTCATCATTATCATTTTCATCATTTTTCATGCCATTTGCACACTTACAATATGCCAGGCACAGGAGAGAAAATATTATGTAAATTATGACATTTAATTGTTACACAGTTGCTGGTGTAGGTGCTAATATTAAAGACATTTTATAGATGAGGAAACTAAGACTCAGAGAACTGAAATAACTTGCATGAAATAATACTGTTTATAACTGATGCAAACTGAATTTAAAGCTGCCTTTCAATATGGAGTAAGATAAGCTCTGTTAGAATGTGAGGGAGTGGAGGTACACAAACAGTACAACGTTAAGCTAGTAGTTAAGAAGACTGACAATGAGTTAATAAAAACCAAACTTGTAAATTTTGTTTACAAAATTGGTAAGACCTTGTGATTTCTTGTCTATCTTCCCCACAAAGAACCTCTAACTAAGCTATTCCTATCTCAAGCATTTCTCTATTACAGTACCACTGAGCTGTGATAACAGCCAATAAAAAAGGGATGCGTGAACCATCCCCAAGCTCTTGGGCTTAATTTTCCCTCTGAAAACCAAGGGACCTTGAGGCTGCAGGACAACAACAGATGAGTTTTCTGCTCATTTTTTCTTGGACTTGGGAGACATTCCACCGTGCATTTTAGAAATGGACTCTAACAAGTTCCATGAACTCTTCATCTCTAAGGTGTCTTGTCCAGATAGTCATGATGAGTTCATCATAAGACTTTGTGCATTCATCTGCTCATACCAAAGCAAAGTGTGTGCTTGGTGGATATATATCTATATGAAAGGAGAAGAAAAAGGAACTCTGGTTTATTGAGTCTCCATTATGAGAGGCAGGTTGTTAGTGAAGATAGTAAATGGAACTCTCTGTCTCCATGCCCCGCATGGTTGTATGAGACTGTTTCTGCATTAGCTTATTTTATTCATTTTTTCTACACATCTGCCTTGGACATCTATAATGTGCCAAGTGCCAAGATACAGGCATGTAAGCCCATCCTCAGTTTTACAGATGAAAAAACTGCATCCCTAAGAGACTAAGCTGTTTCTACATCTTTGCACAGTATGTGAACATTAAAGCAGGAATGTGAGTCTGGATTTCCATAGATTCTGTGTTTTTATCCACAAACTATACTGACTTGTAAACCTTAGAGCACTCTACTGATACAAGGTATTATTATGAAAATGTGTTAATAACATTTTTTTCTTTTCCTTTGTCTTTCTCTTTCTTTTACTCCTTTCTATCCTTTCTCCCTCTTTTGCTCTCTTTCTCTCTTTTTAATTCTTTTCTCTATAGGACTCCACAGAATGGAGCAAGAATGAGAGGAAAAAGGCCGGCAGAAAAGCATGAACTGGAGGTTTGTTGAGCTCCTCTACTTCCTGTTTATATGGGGCCCTATCTCAGTGCAGCCCTCCCACCAGGAACCAGCTGGGACAGATCAACATGTCTCCAAGGAATTTGATTGGCTTATTTCAGACAGGGGGCCTTTCCACCACTCCAGGAGCTACCTATCCTTTGTGGAAAGACACCGTCAAGGATTTACAACCAGATATAAGATATACAGGTAAGATCTGGGCTTAAGATAGCCCTTGCCTTTCATTCATATTGTGCTTTGTGGGGTCAGGCATTAGCACAGTACTTGCAATACAGGGAGCTGTTTGGGTGAAAGGATTATGCTCCTTTCTCAGGCCTGTTTTTTTCACTTTGTAAGAATAGCTAATGTTTGTTGAGTATTCATTGTGTTCTGGGTATGGTGTTTAATACTTATTATATATTATCTAATTTAAATTTTCCTATAAACAACAGATGTAGGTTTTGTTTGTTTTATCCACTTTACAAATTAGGTAATTGAGTCTTCACTAGGTGACATAACTTGTTTAATGTCACACAGAAGTGGTTGGACTGTGATTCAAAATCTTTTTATCTGAGACTATGTTTATGCTAATTTTAGGCAGCCACATCAGGTGTTGTTAGCATTGTTTTGCAGATGTTACTAATATACCCAATATCCTACTCAGATCTATTCACACATTTTGAAAAAAATGAGTAGCCTTTTTCTGAGTAGGATTTGCACCAGTTCTTGGACTATTAAAATCTTAGTCATTCAAGGAGGACTTAGCCAAAGTTCTTTATTCTTTGAAATTATCTTAAATTCTCCACATTTCACTTAAGCACTATTTCCTTGCTATATTCACAGCTCTCTACACTTATACCTCTTTAATTTTAAACCATTTGGAATTAGATTGCATTCTTGTATTTGTTTCTTACTTAATTGGACACTCTTTGAGAGAAGAACTTACATATAATTCATTTCTGGATCCTCAGGATGATTTTTGCTCTGCCTTGTTATTAAAGCACACAATAAATGTTGTGTACTTAAATGAATTGGAGAATGTGAAAAACTCTCACAGGTGTAGCCTCTTTCTGAAAGTCAGAGAGGTAAAAATGCAAACCCCAACATGCCAGGGCCAGTTAGAATAAAAGAGCCAGAAAGCATGGTACAGATCAGAACTCTGGCCTGCTGCTGAGAAGGCATGAATTTAGGTCTTTAATCTTCTTAGTAGGCAATATGAAAAATAGCATGTCTTCTTTGCACATTTTGTGGTATTGTAGGTTGAGAATGAGAGATTTATAAAATTTCTACCAGCTGTAACTGTGGTTCTAGACTATTCAAATTCTAGCTTGAAAGTTGGCCCACTAGTGACTGAGGTCTTCCAATACAAGATTCATGGATGGACTTTCTGTAGGCCTTAATGCATGGTAAATAATCAGAGAGTTATTGGGAAAAGATGCTTCTGGGCATGATGAAATGTAGCCACATCAAGGAAAATGAACATCGGTTATGTAAAGAAAAATAAATGTGTAATGATAAGAAATATGGGGAATTTCTCTCTCAAAACAATATCAGAATTTCAAAAATATAATTATTGACTCAAAGGGCTATCCCTTGTGAGAACTATTCATAACTCACCCAAGGAGAGTGGTTATCTATTCAATTTCAAATTTGAATTCTTAAAATAGTTTTTGGCAGAATGCAGCCATTGCTATTTGTGATTTTACATCAACCAAACACGAATGCTCACTTTCACAGAACATGCCAATCTCTGAAATTCCTGGTACAAGGGAAGATGCAGGCTTAAGATGTAGGGTTACGGGGAACAGAAGTAGTAGTTAGGAACTTGATATCTTATTTTATTTGTGTTTTATCAAATAATTACAATTTCTTGGCTTCATGTATGACTTTCTCTTTCATTTAAGCCTCCTGAGGACACGTTAGGTTTGGGATGACTGGGGTTTCTATTTCCATTTTAAAGCTGAGAAGATGAGTGATTTGAATAAAATCATGTAGCCAAGAAAAGGTGGCACCTGGCCTGGAAACAAAGTATGATTATAAGTCCACACGAATTAATATGCTGGAACTATAAGCATTCACTTTTTGTTTACTAATGTGTCTTAGCAAATATTGAATGCCTGCTCCTATGCTAGACATGGTGGGACTGGGAATGGAAAACCGTAATGTTACATGGTGAAGGCTACAAAGAAGTTTCTATTTTTAAATTATTTTTTCTTTTAAAGATGTGGGGGTACAATTTAGCGTTAGATATACAAATGTTCATTATGCAGGTACCCTTGTTGATGAGGTGTGTCCCCCTCCCTGGCGGTGTTCCTACTGCCGATCCCTTTCTTATAGTATTATGATAGTTGTTTTATAATGCAGTTTTATAAGGGAGCTATAGTCTATGCCACATGTTCAATGCATGCTTGTTATTGCTGTTGAAATAACTCATACCTAAGCAGCTTCCTGGAATAGAACCACAGATATGAATGCTCAACATTTTAGTGAGCATTTATTGGGTGCTATGAAGAGAAGACATTCAGTCCTCACAACATCCTTTATGAGGTGGGCATTGCCTTTTATAGGTGGGAAACCAGGACTTGGGGAGGTTGAGTGCATTGCTATGGGTCATCTGTCCAGAAAAGAGTGGAGCTGGGGTCGAACCACTCATTTTCCTGACCCCAAAGTCTTCCTTTCAGCCACTATGCTGGATGCCTTCCCACAGTATGGCTTCCAAGTGTGGAGTGTTTCAGAGCTCTGAAAAAGTAACTTCCAAATAATTTTCCTTACAATCACTTTGTGAACGTTTGTGGGGAGCAGTCTTAGAGACGCGGAGAGGTAAAAGTTTGCACATGAGGTTAGGGTAAGAACATCTGGATACTAATTCTAGTTCTTCATGCTCTGGTCTTGTGATATTAGGTACACTACCTTCCCTCCTCTATCTTACTTTCCTTATTTATCGAATGATTGGGTTGATGTAGATCAGTGATTTTCAACTTGTGCTATTTGAAAATCTGAAGAATAATTAAAGTAGCCGTAGACACCACTATAGTGTGAGGAGAGAGGCAAAGGGTGATCAGCAGGACCCTCACTCGACACTGTCCTCAGACAGGAGAATTGTATCTGCTCTTGTGTTCCAATTTTGTGTATGTTTTACTTTGCATTCTACTGCTAAAACAAACTTTGCAGTTCTCCAACAAGTTGATTTCTATGATCCTTTCTAACTCCTAAATCAAGTGTAAGATTTAACCAAGGTCACATGGTTAATTAAATGATAGAGTTCAACCCAGAAGTCAGGCCCCTGGCCATCTAGTTATTTCTTCCTTCTTTTGTTTAATCCTCAAATAATTATCAAGCATCAGCTACAGACCCAATACTATGTTTAGGGCAGATGATACAGTGACAAGTAAAACAAACATGGTTCTTGCTCTCATAGGAGAGACTGACATTAATTAAACACATGCACACACACACACCTAAATGCATAAAAAGTGCTACCAAAAAAGGTTCACGATAGGTATAACTGGGAGATCATAAATGCCACAAACACTGATTTGGCACCTGCAATGTGCAGGGATTAGGTAGAACTGTTGTCAAAATCTGGGCATGAACACACGTGCAAATAGGTACCTAGAGACAGTGCTCAGCCAGATGCAGACCAGAGCAAAAGCCAGCTAGGACTTGCTCATTGAGGCAGTTGTCAATTGATACTTTTTCCTCCCTGTGTGCTACTTTGTTGAACCACTAAAGCAAGTCCACGGCAATTTCCAGTGTGTCTGTCTTGCTATATGCTAACACAGACACAGCACATTGGAAACTTGACATTTGCATCATGAAAGAAGGCCTGACTACTATACCGCCACATTATCTGACACTAGAGAGCCACCCTTACTGAGTTGTCCAGACCTCTAGCCTTGGCCAGTTCTCTCTTCTCCAGAACCCAGGATAGAACCCAGGGTGATTTGGGAGCCTCAGAAAGAAAGTGGGAGGACGTCTCTCTTCTTTACTCTAGTAAGTCCATCTTCTCCCTCTTGCATATGCACACAGTAGCTGGCTTCAGCTCATAGGGTCCTGGTTGAAGTCACTGCTGGGATAATGATAAGAATCTTCTAAGTTAAATCCCAGCAGAAGCCCCCTCTCATGTTGCTTCCCAAGCCAAGCCATAGTATGTGCATACACAGTGGTTTGAGAGCACCAAGTACACACTGTCACTCACAAACTCGAGCTGCCATTTGGAGGCTGGGTGGATTCTGCTCTTGAATCTGCCATGGTGAAGTGGGAGCATCACTGACTTCAGAGTCAGGGAAACTGGCTGCTGGCCCCACTGCTCTCCTAGCTCCTGGCTGTGTGATTTTGGCCAAGAAATAGAACTTTGAGCCTCTGTCTCCTCATGTGTAAAATGGAAGTGCTAACTGAAGCGGTTTCCAAGGTTTTTCCCATCTCTGAAATTCTGTGATGCCATAAAGTATTGACATTTGAAAATACAGTATGCAGTAGCGGAAAAAACTCTGGTTTTAGAGTCTAGAGATTCAGGTTTTGTTCATTTTGTAGTCTCTTTCTAGCTTTCTCATCCTGGGCAAATTCATGTATGCAGCATTCTCCTATGTGTACATTTACTGTTTTGAAATTTGGCATCAATCATATTTCACAAGCTGTGCTATGATTTAGTAATACAGAGATGACCAAAAGAAAACAAAAAGTCACACTCATATATTCCTCCCTTCTCCAATCTACACTCCTTCCTCTACCAAGCATTTAGTTGGAGGTGAAAGAGAGAGGGGGACTGCCTCCTCTACCAAGCTTTTGAGTTGGAGGTGAAAGATAGAGGGGGGAAAGTAAATAAGCCAATAATTATCATTCTGTGGATAGGAATGACCCCTTAGGTATTCAATTTCCTCCTTTATAGAAAGGAATAATGATGTCTGTCCTGCCTACTAGGCCACACAAGATGCAGTTTGTATGAAATGCTTTGTAAAATTTACTTTATCTTGCATCTGGATTTTTTTTTCCATTAGAGTTCTAAGTCATCATTCTAATAAAATGATTTATTTTCACTTTCTGTTAAGACTATACATATATAGTCATTAACTACTCACAGCCATTCCATGAGATAAATACTGCTATCATCCAGTATTTCAAGTGAAAAAACTAAGGCTCTAAAACACTGGGCTCGCTGTCCACATCACACAGCTGGGAAGGGACAGAGCTGGGATTCTGACCTCTGAGACTCCCCAACGTGAGCCCTTTACTCCATGCTGTTGTGACTTTCTCTAGGTCTTACTTACCTGGTTTATTATCAAATGCCAGGAGATGTCTATTGAACATGGGCAAGATGCGACCTCTCTGAGACTTAGTTTTCTTACTTGTAAAATTGAGATGATATCAAAGGTCTGGTACAGTTGTGGTGAGAAATGTGTAGACATCAACTATATAGACCTTGGAATTCTGTAGGAGCTTCATAAAGGCAAGTTCCATTCTCAACCCCAGAAATTGGTTGTTTACTAGCAATTATTTATTTTCTTTGCATAGTAATTTTAAAGTCAGTTGAGTCCAAAGGTGTTTCCTGTACCTGTTGCCCTTTTTTGGTTCATTTTCTGTTATTTTTTTTCCTGGCCTTGAGATCACTGGTAGCTGCTGTAAATTTGGCAATTATTTTAAAGGTGATTTTAATAGGATAATTATGGTACCATTTGTAGGCTTTGATTCTGGAGAGTCAAGGCAGAGGGGAGATATTGGTAAGGGTGCTCATTCTATCACAAGAGGTAGTTTCGTGTTGAGTGGCTTTCCCTGCAGGTTACAGAACAAGTGTTTTTTGGCTTATATTGTAACTGCCTTTGAGCACTAAATATGTGGATGAAAGTTGAATGTAAATCAAATCTTGCTAAACCAAATCTAACTGTTTTGCTGTCTTGCACAGTTATTTCAAAGTAGTATGAATCTCAGTTCTACTCTGATTTCCTGTGGTGCCATCATGAGTTTCAGAAAAACTTTGGTCATAGGTTTTGTGTGTAAAGCTAGTTGGTTAAATGAATGGGGCAGGGTATGGGATGATGGCTCTACTAAGGTGAAAGAGATGTGGTCTTTATGTGGCAATCATTTAAGATTTTTTTTTTTTTTTTTTTTGTGAGTTGAAGTCTCACTCTGTTGCCCAGGCTGGAGTGCAGTGGCATGCTCATGGTCACCGTAGCCTTGACCTGCTGGGCTCAGGCAATCCTTCTGCCTCAGCCTTCCAAGTCTCTGGAACTACAGGCGCACACTACCATGCTTGGCGTATTTTTTAATTTATTGTAGAGATGAGGTCTCACTAAGTTGCCCAGGCTGGTCTTGAACTTCTGAGCTCAGGCAATCCTCTCACTTCAGCCTCCCAAAGTGCTGGGATTACAGGCTCGAGCCACTGCGCCTGGCTCATTTAAGATTGGGCATCAATATCTGCCAAATGCTGTATACTGAGGAGTCAATGATGCACAAGATAAACAAGGTTCCTGCCCTCAAGGAGCTTACAGACAAGTGAGGGTGAGAGAGAAGCCCACCACTGCCTCACTTCAGAAACTTGTGGGTTGAACTTGAAAGTAGGCTCCAGCCTCTTGATTCCAGATAGAATCTTGACATCATGCAGTGCAGGGACTATAGTTCTATTAGTGTGGCTAAAATTAGTCTAATCCAGTACTTCTTTATATAGTGTATAGTTCAATGTGACGTTAAAAGATATTTTTGGGGGGGAGGGGAGAAAAGACCCATAGTCAAAGGAGTAATAATCATAAAACAACAGTGATAAGTTAATTGCGAATGTTGAAATCTTAAGTGCCTGGTATTGCACTGTATCTGGTGTAGAAATTATTCCAGCAGATCCTTACAATAATCTTGTGCAGTAGAAATTGCTGTTATCTCCATTTACATAATGTGTGCAAGGTAAAAGAGTTAATTTGTGATAGTGTAAGATCTGTCTCAGGCAGGCTTGATTCTAGAGCCTCCATCCTTGACTAGGCTATGCTGTCACCCAAATCGTATAAATCTACATATATAACCCGGACAAAGTTACACAGGCCTCCTTACCACAGGGCTTTTACTAATATTAGACTATTTAACAATATTTAACCAAACCTCTTTGACCATATAGCCTCTTTTTTCTCAAGGGATTAAAATTGCTGGCTCTTTCTGGCTTTGACAGCTACAGTGTTGCTTCTTTGGGTTCCAGCCTCTGGCAGAACACTCTAAAAGAGATGCCTCTTCAGTTTTGGTAGTGGGTACCTGACTAAGGAAGCTAATCTTCCTGTTGAGCTTCTGTTTTGTGTTCTTTGGTCTCCATCTACCTCCTAGTTTGTGATGGAAAGGTATGGAATTAGCAGCTTCAGTTTTCCCTGTCAAAAGCCTTATCTTTTGTTTTTCTTTCCCATTTTCATTTCATATTCCCCAATTTGGCATTCCACCCTGTGATATAGACATAGGAACTTCAGCAGAGGGCAGAACCACAGTTGAGTAGTTAGGTAAAACCTTAAGTCAATATGCAAAGAAGTGGCTGGACATTAGAAACACTTGCAGAGCTTTTTATTTTTATTTTTGTTTTTTATTTTTTTTAGTTGGAGTCTCACTCTGTCGCCCAGACTGCAGTGCAGTGGCCGCTCCCGGCCACCGCAGCCTCGACCTGCTGGGCTCCGGCGATCCTTCCGCCTCAGCCTTCCAAGTAACTGGAACTACAGGCGTGCGCTGCCACGCCCAGCTGATTTTTTATTTATTGTAGAGATGAGGTCTCGCCAAGTTGCCCAGGCGGGTCTTGAACCCGCGGACTAAGGCAATCCACTCACCTCAGCCTCCCAAGGCGCGGGATTATAGGCTGAGCCACTGAGCACAGCTTGCAGAGCTTTTTAAATATATGAGTGCCTGCATCCTTCCTCAGATTTAGATTTAATTGGTCTGGCATAGACATGAGCAGGAGCAATGATTGTCAGTTAGGGGTAATTTTGCTTCCTAAGGGGACATTTAGAATTCTGTCTGGGGATATTTTTGGTGTGCAAATGGTGGTGGTTGTGGTGGGTGGGAGGGGAAGTTGCTTTTGGCATCTAGTGGGTAGAGGCCAAGAATCTGGCATGCTATTACATATCTTACAATGCATAGGACAGCCCTCTACAGTAAAAAAATTACCTGACATATATAATGTCACCTGTGTAAAGGTTGAGAAATCCTTCTTTCATATTTCTGGGAATAAAAGGGAGTGGCAGGAAGAATATTTGAATAAATGGTCTTTTGGCCTTCATGATTTTGAGTTGGGGTGGCTTAAACACAGGTGCCATGCTAATGACTGGATCCCCCAGAGTATTTGCCCATAGAATCAAATGCAGAAGGGGTTTTCCATGTTTTTAGACATGGTCTTCAGACCAGGGTGACAGTTAATACATAAGTGGAGGTGAATCAATTTTTGCATTCTGCTGCAGAGAGGGACTGTTTAAGAGAAATTAGACTTCAATCCAGAAACACAATCTTTAGTATTTTGGGGAATTCTAGTGGGTTTCTACTCTGACTATAGTATTTCTTAGGAAGTACGATGTTTAGGCTCCACTGTTAGGTCCAGATATACATGATCTGATTCATTAAAAACTAGCTTAGACCAAGTGCGTTAACCCACTTTTTCTTCCTTTTGGAACATTCTCAGTTGGCCCAGAAGATGAGAATTGGACCATGTTTTGTTAGTTTTTATTAATTTCAGCCATTAAAAGCTGGTAAGCATTGATGAGAGCCATGAACTCCCCTCCTGCCATTCAAATATCTGTTCAAGCTCTCCCTGAATAGAAAAGAGTGGAAGAGGATAGCCACCAAACATTTCCTGGGCCACTGAGTGCCAGTTCAAAGATAATCTTAAGTGATGATTATTTTTAAATTGATCTTTCAGGTCTAAAAACAATAGCTTTATTGCTATCAAATTGGTACCTTTGTAGTATTCTACCTCTTTGCTCCCATGCCATAACTGAACCAACTTCTGTGAGTTACAAACCGTAGTTTGCTGCAATCTCCGCAGAAAAATTGTCCAGCGTTAGTCAGGAGCAATGTCTGAAAATGGCCCTATTTGCCCACCCACTCGTATGGACATACTAATAGTGTCTTTAAACTCATACAAAAGATGGCTATTGTTATGACTGGGGAGACTCAGAGGTGAAATGGAAACAGGTCCTTCAGGGTTTCAGACTCTGGGCTCCAAATCTTGTCCAAGGAAGAAAGAGGAACTTGATTCACGATCTGTAGCACCTGCAGCTTACTCATTTAATTGAAAATCTGATCTTCAAATTCCTACTGGTCAGGCTCAGCACTGTTTCCTGGGGATAGAGGGAAGAAAGCCTTGATCCCTGCCCTCAAGGAATTCATGATACCTTTGGGAAAAACTGACAAAGGCAAATAGCCACAGTGCCATGTGCATTGAGCAATGTCATGGGTGGTGTTTGTGCAGGGAAGGAGAACTCCCATGGCATTAGGATAGTGATGGTGAGGAAGGACGGAAAGAAAAGGCAAGCTTGGGAAGACATGCTGGAGGAAGGGGTGTTGAACACAGTCTTCAAGGAGGATTAGGATGTCATGAGAAGGCAGTGAGGAGAAAAGCATCTTAAGCAGGTGGAGCAGCACCTGCAAAGGCGGAGAGACAGGAGAAATGCTGGAACTTAAAGTCTTTGTGTGTTATACGTGTATTTCAGATAGTACTGATGTTAGGAGATAAGGTTGGGTAGTAGTTTCCAGTCAATAATGAAAGGAATTTGAGATGGCAAATTGATTTTAACCAACCTTCAAAGTATAGTTAATTGGCAAAGTATTACTAGATGGCCATTTAAAGCACTGTTTTTGTTGTTGTTGTTTATATTTTCTGACCTTAATTAATGCAAAGAAATATGTTTTCCATTGATACTCAAAATAAACCTAGCCAGAGATATAAATAAAAATTTGTCATTGAAATAAAAATTCATGAACAAATTTTTGCCTTACTTCATGTGATGCATCTTAAATCCCAAGATATCTTTCTTCTACTCATTCAAATATCATTTATTCCTTTCTAATTCATTTATCTTTTAAAATGCTGATGCCTACCAACTAAATTGTTACCAGTCTCTGCTAATGTGGTAACATTTTGGCTCAGAGGAAAATTGTGCCGTGTATGATTAGCAGAGTTTGCAATGGATTCAGGTGAGGAAGGTTAGAACCTGTGCCTTGCCTGATACGGGCAATAGGAAAACAAGGAGGGGTTGGAGACATGAGGCTGACGCAGATATATGTGTAGAATTTCTCTGGCAGCTTCCTAATGAATGCGAGGACAGGAGAAAGAGAGAAGGGTTAGAAAGCTGGGACAGTAATTCAAGGGAGAGAAGGAGTGCTGGAACTAAGACAAAGGCAGTGAAGATGGGCTTCATTAGCCCTCCAGTACCACATAATGCCACCAACAGCTGCTATAGACCTACCCATCAGGCAACTTCTTCCTGTGCTGCACCCAAGCTTACCTACTCCAGTTCCATTCTCAGCACCCTGTAGCAGGATGCATTGTTTCATGCAGAGTTCTACAGTTGTTGGATACCTTTGTATCTCTTATGAAAGGAACAAGAATGCCCAGGCGCCTGCCTCTAGCCATTTGCTTTATCTCCCAAGGACTTCCTTCTGGGCACAAGAACTACTGGGTCTCATTAGCTGTGGAGTCTCAAACTGGCTTAGAGGAAGGCTTTGCATTCCAGCCTTTATCTGTACTTGACTTGCCCCTGCTTACCTTGATGGAAATTCAGCTGCATGTCAGTATCTAAGCTTGTGTGAACCCTAAAACAATTGCTGTAGCTTAGCAAGTCTTTAGACTCAGGTAGACTTGGCTCTGCCACTTCCTACTCATGAAATTTTATCCACATTACTCAAACTATTTGGGCCTCTATTGCTCCATTTGCAAAATGGGGATAAATTCTGATTGTTGTGAAGAGTTAGCAGGAGACTATATGCTAGCATTCAACACAAAGTGAGTGCTTAAAGACTGGTAGCTAAAACAAATATCTGAAACATGCTCCCCTGGAAATTTAGCAACAGGGACTCTGAGAAGGCTGTCTGGAACTCCCAACAACAGAGGAGATGATTGATTCGTATATGAAGGTAGCATTTGCTCCATTCTTAGACAAAGAAAGCATTTTTTTCGGGTAGAAGATAAGAGAGGGAGGACCAGAGAGAGGAAGAGTTCTGATGCCCCAAGGCACATGGGGAAGAATCCAAAGGCCCTCACACTGGCAAGTTATCTTTAAATTTCAGCATACATTAATTCATGTATGCTGTACACGTCCCATGACTGGCAAGCGTCTAATTTATTAATCAGCCCAGGTGATGGGAGCAGTCTGTGACATCTCATCTTCTAGTTCCTACTGCACAGCACTCGCCAGGTTGTCTTTGATGTGTAATGCTCAGGGGATATTAGTCCCTCTGGGATGGCTTCTCACCTAAGCACCTTCACAGTGTTTCAAAGTGAGCTCAGTGTGTATGTGAAACAACAGCGTTTCAAAGTGAGCTCTGTGTGTGGGGTGGGGGGAATGAGGGGAGAGTGGGGGGTGGTGGGTAACTTTACTTTTCCTTTACTTGCAAGTTTGTTGTTCAAAGAAGGTCAACAAAGTGCAGCCTTCATCCCTGAGCATTCGTGACAGCCTCGCTGTAACTCTAGCATGACACCCTGTATCATATCACATTGGTGGGGGATTGTGGATTGTATAAGAAAGAAGAAAATGAATATAAATGATATGAAAGATAGAAGTTTGCATGCTGGTAAATGGTTTGAGATTGTCTGGTTCACTCTTGAGTGCAATTCAGCAAATATCGATGAGTCCCTACTATGTGTATGTACCCTTGTGGTCTCTGATGACACCAAAGCATTGTCGATCTTTGTAGGGTAGCTGGCAGAGACAGATAATAAGTAGCCAAGTCAACTCCTTGTATGAGGAGTGTTTAGAAAGTAATGTAAAGAAGGGCACTAAAGTTGGTCTTGCAAGATGAAGAAAACTTTCAAGAACAAAAGTTAAGTAGGGGTATGTGCATGTGTGTGTGTTTGTGTATTTTTAGAGGATGTTTAGATGGAGATAGACTTGTTTTGGGGTTTGCAAGTAATTCAACATAAGTGATGGGCAGAGAACTTTCTAGCATGCAGGTCAGAAAATTCAGTGGTGAGGTCCAGCCACGAAGTTCTGTGTCATATTGTATAAAATACTTTGAACTTTATTCTAAGGTGGTGGCTCCTACTTTTTTCCATTTCAAAATGTTCTCTATGTCAGTGCTTTTTTATGGTTCTTTTACGCCAAAGTAATATTAATGATACACTTTGCTAAGTAGTTATGTCCAAATACTTAACAGAGTATTTATGTCCTAACAAGTTTAGTAGCTATTTGAAAAAAAAATGCAAATTAGAAAAAATATATTATTCTTAAATAACCATAGTTACTACTTCTCAAACTTGGTAACTGTATATAACCACCCTCATTTCCTGTTCCTCATTAATCTTTGTGAAGTACTTTGAAATTTTGCACTCACTTCCAAAAACCCAGCTTCATCAAAATACACCATCACTGAAAGGAATGTATTGTGCTCTGATGTTGAAACTGTGAACAACTTCAGGTTAGAAGTTCTTGTGATGCCCAATAAATGTCAAGTATCCTTCATTTCCCCTGAACATTAAAATATCCTGCTGTGCTTTTGTGAGTTTGCTGTGGCACTCTGTGGCATCTCAGCACTTAATTTGAGAACTACTAACTATGCCCTAAGGACAATAGGAAAGTCTAGAAATTTTGTCAAGAGGTGGAGCATGTTCAGGTTGCCATCTTAGAAAGATCACTCTTGCTAAAATGGAGAGAATTGGTTAATGGGGGAAAGTTGGGAGAGGATGCAAAATGTATGTTATTCAGGTAAGAGAGGAAAATATCTTGGACTAAAGTAGCATCATTGGAGATTTGAGGTACATATTTTTAAAGTTTTAATTTTGAAATAATTAGGGACTCTCAAGATGTTGCATAGCTGGTACAGAGAGGTCTCTTGTATTCTTCACTTGGGTTTCCTCAGTTGTTAAGTCTTACACAACTGTAGTAGAATATCAAAATCAAGAGATTGGCATTGATACAATGTGTGTGCATAGCTCTATGTCATTTTGTCAATCAATCAATGCAATCAAGACACAGAACAGTTGCAGACACAGAACAAAGATGTTTTTGCATTAGTCCTTTATATTCAAAACCTTCCCTTATTATCTACCATCCCTAACACCTGGCTATCACTAATTTATCCTCTATCTCTGTGACTTTCTTATTTCAAAGATATTATATAAATGGAATCATAACCTCAGATACTTTAAGGAGAGAGAAGAATCAATATTTGATGAGTGTTTGAATATAAATGTTGAGAGGGAGGGAATATTTAAGAGGTGAGATGATTGACCAGAGCATAGATTAAGTGATGGATCACTCGATCTAAGTTAAATAGGGAAAAGAGAGGGAGAATATTTTCAACTTGATCAACTGGGTGGATGGTGGTACTTTTCATCAACTTAGGGAGCCCTAGAAGATATCAAGACCTTTTGAAGTAACATATGTTTGAAGATTATGAGTCGGCTTTGAGAATGTTGATTAAACTACTTAGAACATCCAAAGAGAGATGTTGTATAAATTGTCTGACTTCTTAAAAGAGAAACTGGGATACAAAATTACAGCATTCAGAGTCATCAGGTTACCAACTATAACCCTTGGGACTATGCTCACTCACAGAAAAGCCTGTTTAGCATGCAGAGAGAAAAGCATT
Source organism: Tarsius wallacei (assembly GCA_963574415.1). Lineage (NCBI taxonomy): Eukaryota > Metazoa > Chordata > Mammalia > Primates > Tarsiidae > Tarsius > Tarsius wallacei. The sequence goes on along the minus strand of CAUYQG010121235.1, from coordinate 41,509 downwards.
GAGAAACTGAGAACTGGCCAGTGGCACAGGAGGAAAATCAGGGATGTTTGGTACCATGGAAGCAAAAATAAATAAATGTTTTAAGGAGAAAGGTTTAGGTAATCAAAGACCATAGTTTCTGATATATCACATAAGGCAAGAACTGAAAATAGTCTTTTTTAAAATGTTGACCTTGGAAAGAGTTGTTTAAACAAAATGTTAAGGACAGAAGCCAGATTGCAGCAGGTTGAAAAGTGAGAAGAAAGGGAGTAGACATTTAATTTTATTTTTTTAAAAGAAGCATCACTGTGAAAAGAAGTAGAGATAGGAAATGAAGTTGCATTCATGTTTGTTGTTTTTTAAGAGAGAGGTGACTATTAAGAGGGGGAGAGATTGATACTGTGGGACAGAGTGAGGTTATTTTTGATTAAACTATTTCCAAAGAGGCAGGAAAGGAAAGAAAAAGGGCACTGGTGAAGGTAAAAGGAGGGATGCCTTTCATTTGAAATAGGAAGAAAGATGGAAAAGAAAGGTGTGGGTGATCCTACTTATGGAAATTTGGAGGGACTTCTGATGGCTTCTGTTTCCTTTGTGAAACAGGACGTGAAACCACCTACTGAGTAAGGGGGTACCGTGGAGTGCCAAAAGTGTTTGTAGTGTTCGGAGAAACTTGAAAATAGTTAACCTAATGAATTATTAGAAGATCTGATTAAGGAAGCAGTTAGGGTTGTGATAAGGTTAGTAGCTACCGATTTATAATGACCATAGTCTGTGCAACTAGAATATTATTCTCCAAAGTAACTGAAACATTTGGGCAATACCATGGATGGTAGAAGTGTTGGGCCCAATGAGGTAGGGATTTGAAAAGTAGATGAGATGGGCATAATAGTTAAGAGTATTGACTAAAAATTTTTTAAAATGTAAATATGATCCATCTATCTCAATACTGGTTGTATAGCCTGAGGAAATGAAATCAGTATGTCGGTGAGATATCTATACCCCCATGTTCATGGGAACACTTTTCACAATAGCCAAGATATGGACTTAATATATGTTCATCAATGGATGAGTGTATAAAGAAATTATGGTACACAAACACAGTGGGATATTATTCAGCCTTAAGAAAAAGAAAATTCTGTCATCTGTAGCAACATGGATGAACTTGTGGGACATTATATTGAGTGAAATAAGCCAGACACAAAAAGAAAATCTCCATGTGCTCTCACTTATATGTAGACTCTGAAAAAAATCAAACTCATTGAAGCAGAGAGTGGAATGCGGTTACCAGGGCCTGGGGGAGCAGTGGAGATGTACCAAAGGATACAAAAGTTTAGTTAGATAGGATAAATGCATTCAAAGGATTTATGGTTCAACATGGTGACTATAACTAATAACTACAATACTTAATGGTTATAATAATAGTTAAAAATAATGCTTTGTATGCTAGAAAATCACAGAGAGAGTAGATTTTATGTTCTTACACCAAAAAATGATAAGTATGTGAGGTAATACAAATGTTAATTAGTTTGATTTAGCCATTTCACAATGCATACAGTTGTCAAAGCCTCAGGTTCTACTCCAAAATATATAAAATTTTTCATTGTCAGTTAAAATAAATACTTTCTAAAAGTATTGGCCAAAAGTAAATGTCTGGATTGACCATTGGATCTGATTTGGACACAAAAGGAAGCAAAGATGTAGATAGTAGATAAAGGGAAAGGAGAAAGGGGTTATGGACTTGGAGCTCTTGAAGAGGTAGAAAAGCAGGTGTCCTGATGGATTAGTTAGAGATTGGAATATTTTAATATAATATGTCACAGTTAGAAGGACTTTGGGAGATGGCATGTACTAGGCTAACGGAGGAAGAAAATAGGAGGCTAGAAAAGGGTGGAGAAGAAGGCCACTGAGGTGGAGTAGGTCAAGGGACAGAGATGCTGGGAGTATTTGATGCTAGGCACAGGGAATGAAAACAGGACTTGGAGTGAAGACTCAGTCTGAAAGCTGTATGCTGACATATCCAAATAACATGAGATAATACTCTGAAAGTTGATGGTTAAACACAGGGAAGACATGCAGGAAAAAAAAATGGGATGGGGGAAAACTCAATCTGTAAAAGGGGATTTGCATTCAAGTCTTGTTTCCTTCTCTTTTAGATCTTAGAGTAGTGATCTATTCTTTCTGAGTCTCAATTTCCTCCTTCTTTAAGAGGAAATTGTAATCTTTACTTCTCCCACAGAGCTGTAGAATGTGATGCTCAAAAGAGAAGGTAAAAGTAAATGTACTTAGGTAAACCCTGTACCATCATGTAAATATGGGCCCTATTGTTCCTGTTTACTGGCACAGGGGAATGACTTTGAATTCCTTTCACTGCTCTGATGGAAGATAGTGCTTTCGTACGTACCTAATAATTGCATTCAAATGGCCCAATTTCAGAATATCATTTTAGGATTACAAAAATGAACAACAGCTGTAATATTGGAGACGTACTGTACTGTTAGATGTCCTATCTTTTAGATGTCTAGAATAAATGTGCGAGAACTGTTGACCCAGACAAATTGACCGATGAAAGGATAACTTGTGCTTCAACATAATGAGTTCAATATTCTTTTGATTTATGAAAAGGCACTGGGGCACCCAGGCCTGGATGCTTGTCAGTAAAAGAAAATTGGAGATTGTATTTCACATCCTGTAGCTATCATGGAGTACTTACTCTAACAGCTATAGCTTTATCTGCATTTTAATTATTATTATTGTTGTTGCTGTTAGAATTATTATTATTAAGAAGGGCAAGGGAAGGGACCATTTGAGACTAGGGATTTCCAATGGGAGAATATTCAGGAAGCAGAAACTTTTTACCTTGTAACTCCCCTATGCTTGATTTTGCAAGTTGAATCAAAATGATTTGGATAATGGGAATGGGAGAAAGTCGAGGATAGAATCCAGCTGGAATTCATTCCAAAACCAAGAAGGAAGTAAAAAAATAAAACAAAAAGAATGGACTCAATAAACTAGTTTGATATAATAACAAATGTGGTATTAATAGGTAAAGCTTATACAGCCCTATTAAGTTATTTGATCCCCACAACACCTGTGACAGCTACTACCATTAATCTCAGTTTACAGAGGAGGAAATGGAGGCTCTGAAAAGTCATAACCAAGGTTATACAGCTGGAAAGTCACATGACTGTGATTCAGACCCAGGCAATCTGGTTCCAGAGTCTGTGCTTGTAGTCACTGGCTATACAGAGTGTTGAGGAGGTGAAGGAAGAGCACCCTGGAATCCAGGTGCCTGTATTTTATTCCATCCAGAACACCCATTGCCTTGTGACCTGGGCAATCTATGATCCTGAGTCTCAATTTCCTCTATAACACTGGTGAACAGAGTGATTGCTAGAATACTTTACATTTATTTTTCCCCCCAGTTTTGTTGGGGTATAATTGACAAATAGGAATTGTATATATTTAAGATATACAATTTGATTTTTTGATATATGCATACTATGTGAAGTGATCACCACAATCAAGATAAGTAACATATCTATTGCCCACATGGTAACTATTTTCTCTCTCTCTCCTCTCTCGTTCTCTCTTTCTCTGTCTCTGTTTCTTGTGGTGAGAACACTCAAAATTATTCTCTTAGCAAATTTCAAGTGTATAAAACAGACACTACATGAACTCACTCATACGTGAAATATAAAAGAATCAAACTCATAGACTCATAGAAGCAGAAAGTAAAATGGTGGTTGCCAGAAGAGGTGGGAGGGAAAAATGAGGAGAGATTGGTCCAAGAGTACAAAGTTTCAGTTATGAAAGATAAATAAGTCCTGGAGATAATATGCCGGATGGTGACTATAATTCATAATGCCATATACTAGTTTTAGTTGAATTTTTTGGAGGAACCTCCATAATATTTTCCAAAATGGCTATATAAACTTATATTCCACCAACATACAACAGTTTCCTTTTTCTCCACATCCTCACCAATGCTTATCTTTCATCTTTTTATATAATCATTCTAACAGGTATGAGGTGATATCTCATTATAGGTTTGATTTACGTTTCATTGATTATTAGTGATGTTGAACTTTTTTTGTGTGTACCTGTTGACTATTTGTATGTCTTCTTGTTGGGGGGGTATTTTTTCAAGTCCTTAGCCCATTTTAAAAAATGTATTTTTTTCTTTTGGTATTAGTTGTTTGAATTCTTTACATATTTTGAATACTAACCCCTTATCAGGCATATTGTTTGCAAATTATTTTTTCCATTCCGTAGCTCTCCTTTTCACTCTGTTGATTGTTTCCATTGCTGTGCAGACACTTTTTAGTTTGATGCTTTTGTTGTTGTGCTTTTAGTGTCATATCCCAAAAATCGTTGCTAAGATCCGTGTCAAGATATTTTTCCTGTGTTTTCTTCTAGTAGTTTTATAGTTTCATGTTTTGTGTGTAAATTCCTAATCCATTTTGACTTAATTTTTGTACATGGTATGAGATAAGTGTGCAATTTCTTTCTTTGTTTCTTTGTTTCTTTGTTTCTTTGTTTCTTTCTTTCATGTGGGTATCAGGTTTTCTAACACCATTTTTTGAAGAGAGAATCCTATCCTTTTATGTGTCGTTGGCACCCTTGTTGAATATCAGTTAGCCATACATGCCTTGTTTATTTCTGGTCTCTCTATTCTATTCCATTGGTCTATGTGCCTGTTTTAGTGCCAGTACCATACTGTTTTGATTACTGCAGTTTTTGTCACAGATCACATTGTTATGTTATGTGATCTGTGACTGTATTACAACCGACCACATATATGATGGTGGTCTTATAAAATTATAATACAATATTTATACTGTGCTTTTTTATGATTTGATATGTTCAATACACAAACACTTACCATTATGTTTCTATTACCTACAGTAGTCAGGACAGTAACATGCTCTATGTTTGTAACCTAGGAGCCTTAGGATGTACCACATAACCTAGGTGTGTAATAGACTATACTAGTTAGGATTGTGTAAGCACATGCTATGTATGATGTTTGCACAATAACAAAATCATTTAATGATGCATTTTTCAGAATGTATCCATCTCATCAAGTAACATATGCCTGTATATTTTAATACTGGGAAGAGTAATGTCTCCAGTTTTGTTCTTCTTGCTCAAGATCGTTTTGGCTATTTGGAGTTTTTAAAGGTTTCACGCAAATTTTAAGCCTCTTTTTCTATTTCTGTATAGAATTCCACTGGAATTTTGTTAAGGATTGCACTGGATCTGTAGATAAGTTTGGATAGTATGGACAAACATTGTTAATCCAGGTCGTGAACATGAATTCCTTTCTATTTATCTGTGTCATCTTTAATTTCCTTCATCAATGTTTTGTAATTTTCAATGTACAAGTCTTTTATTTCTTTGGTTAAGTTTATTCCTAAGTATTTTATTACTTTACTTGATATTATGAATGGAGTTGTTTTCATAATGTTTTGAAAAGTTCATTGTTGATTTTGTATCCTCATCTTTACTAAAAGTTATTTATAAGTTATAATTTTTCTATTGTTGTTAAGGCTTTAGGATTTTCTACATATATGATCATGCCATCTGCACACAGAGATAATTTTACTTCTTTTTTATTTGTTAAGTAATTTATTTTTTTGTTTAGTTTCTCTGTGTAGGACTTCTAGTACTATCTTGAATAAAAGTGGTGAGAGTGAGCATTCTACCCTGTACCAGCTCTTAGAGGAAAAGCTTTCAGTTTCCATTTCCCAATACTCCACAATTCTCATTTCTATTTCTTCTTCATTTTCTCCTCTTTTTTCTTCCCTCTTTCCACCCTTCTTCCTCCTATTGAGATATACTATCTATATCTGTAATGCTTTAGAATTCACAAGACACTTCCTGTATGAGCTAGGTAATACTATCCCATTCGCCAAATGAGGTAGCAGAGGCTCTGAGTGAATACATTGTTTGTCTAGTATGCTATATCTGGTAAGTGATGGAGAACTGACTTCTATCTATATTTTCTAACATGACTTTCAATATTCATTTTAACTGTTTCACAGCTGCCTTTTTGTTTGATGAGCCCCTTCTTATCACTGGTACTCAGTGTGGAGCTTGCAATGCTTACCAAGGGAGAATGGAGAAGAGTTCTGCAAACATGCAGTATCTCACCTTATACATACATACGAATTCTAGAGGTGACATTTACAAGAAAGGAGAATGAGGCATAGTTAGCTTTCAGAAAAAGGAAAAAAAAACTTAGATTTTTCTTTCTTTAATTCTTGGAGCAGAACATAATCCCCAAATGCATACTTTAGCACCTTTCCCTCCTAAGCATTCTTTTAATATGTCATATTCCAGGGGAGAATTTGCCCTCTCAATTTACTGATCATCTTTATTATGAACTGGGAGCTTTTATAAGATGATATGTCATATTTAAGAGCCTTTGGTCCATTGAGGCATGGATTTCTGAATGTTTTGATCATTGCTACCTTCTCAGAGCCAAGAAGTGTCTGATATATATGAGCGATTCAACAGGTCTTTGTGAACTCAACTGGCTAAATCAATAAATACATTGTAATCTTCTCAGGGAAAACCCTTGCTAGTGACCTTAGTTCTAATTCCATTCCTATGCTTCTTGACCTCAACTAGTAATCTGATCTTTTATCTAGTAGCCATCAAAAAACACACACAAATAAGCAATAATAACAACAAAAGCTTCATGTTGAGTGTACACTATCTTATGGTCCTTTGGATATAAAACGTTTGTCCATCACCTCCAATATCACTTTATGTGGTAAGTGATGTTTGCCTGGGACATCATTTATTGTATGAAAAATAACAATTCACATAATTTTATGTCATAAGTTGGATTTTTCTGCACTGGCAAAGAAAGATTGAACTCAAGTAAACCATAGACAAAAGACTTAATCTCTATTCATCTTTACTCATTCACATATATATTCTTTTACTATGTAGGTATTTAACTTCCATTTTGTGCCAAGCACACTACTATTTAATATAAATATGAATAGTAATATAACCATCTAGCTGAAGGTGCTAATGGTATAGTGCTAATGACGGATAAGTGAACAGTTATAAAATGATGCTATGAAGCTTTAATAAAAGCACATACAGCTTGGGTCATTATTTTTTTGTTTGTTTCTATGTCCATTATATTTTTCTACTCCCTGCTTAAACAGTCAACTTGAGCAGAGGTTACTGTGGTAGCAATGGGTAGAAAAACTTTCGAATGGATGTTATGACACCTTGATTCCAATTCTAGCTTTAAGTCTAGTTTGTTAAGTGGACTTGGTCAAGTCCATTGCCCTTTTGGGACCTTTGTTTCCATGTCTCTAAAATTAGATATCAGGACTAAATATTTTCTGAGGTCCTCCCAGCTCTTACATGCTGTGGTTCCATGGATCCCTTGCCTTCTCTAAGATTTCAGAAAATCAACTCTCATTGAGTGTCATTTTCTGACTCTGGAAATAAAATATACTTTTTTTTTCTCAGATTGTTTTCTTAAAATTAGCAGACTGATGTTATATCATTAAAAACAACCAACTCACCATGCTTCAGAGTAGAGATTCTTTTGTCTCTTGCTAATGGTGGATATTAGCGAGAAGGTCATGGCTGTACCTATTATGCAGCTCTATTTCAGCCTACTCTATAATTCTCTGCTTTTTTTGAATCCTATTCTTTTGCTGAGTACCACCCACCTACTTCTGGGAGACAAGGCTATGTGAAAGACATCCTCAGACGTCTCAACTGCTTCCTCATCCATCTGCCACTGGTTGCTGGATTTTCAGCAGTAACTTGGGAGTTTTTCTTTCAGAGGATGCGAGAAAGTAACCACTGGCCCTGGGCCAATATCTATTACGTGTAGGAAGCTTGTAAACTTATATATACAGAATCTGCATTGAGGGGCAGAAAGTTTCTAATGGGCTAGCTCCAGAAAGAGAATTGGTTACTGGAAAACAGTATTGAAAGTAAGAAAAAGTCTTTAATAGTCAGATTTTCCAGAAGACAGGATGGAACACCTGAATAGAACTGAGGGAGCAGTCACTATCCTGTCATCAAAGGAATTTTAATTAGTATAGTCTGACCAAACAAGAATATAAGTACAAGTGGGAAATTGGCTTCAGTGTCATTTTTGGATGCCCTTGACAACCCAAGGTTGGTTTTCTGGCTAGTTATATACAGTTGCACAGTTTGCCTACAGAACAAAGGAATCTTGATGAAAAAGGCCAGTGGAGTCTCCATCCTGGCATGAATCTGCATAATAACACCTGAAAGAAGCACTTTTTATTTTTCGATTTGTCTGCCTAGAGAGGGCACCCTTTTCTAATTTTTATATGGCATCTGTTGTATGAATGGAGGTTCTGGTAGTCTGATTAATGATTCCGGTTATGTTCTGATTGTTTTTAGATGTTCTATTGAAGTCTTCCATATGGGTTTCCCCTCTTCCAGATATCAATCCAATGCTGCCCTTCCCTCCACTCTCACTGGGTAATCACATCTATGGCCACATCTTCCATCATCACTTACATTCCAGCAACTCCCATATATCTGTCTTTAACTTTCATCTCTCCTTCAGATTCTACACCTTTTGCACCTAACTGCCAAATGTGTATTTCCATTATATGTTCTCCATGAAATATCAGAACCCCATTTTTTTTCCCTACGAATCTGTTTCTTTATCTAAGTTCTTTGTCTCCAATAACGGAACCATCATTGGTCATGGGTCCATGTCAGAAGATTGACTGTTGTTCTTAAGTCATTCCTCTTTCTCACCAAATAATAACAATAATACAATTTTCAATAATAATCATAATATAATTTCATAGGAACCATTGATATTTATTGAATGCTTAACATGCTTCAGACTCTGTGTCCATTCTTGAGCTGTGTTTACTTCTCTGAGCATGTGACAGATTGCATATTTTCACCACTGTTTATTGCCTTGGGATAGAAAAGCACCCTGGAACCAGAAAACCATAGACATGCAATTCTTTCCAGTTGTAGTTTTTCAGGAATAAACTCTCCAATGACTTCTGTTTGCTTTGAGTGCTTTACATAGTCTTTAGGTTGTTGTTGTTCTTTTAAAATTTATTTAGTTTTTATAATTATTATCTATAGGAGGTTTTGCTTACAGAGGACATGCTCCACTCTGCTGCCTTTACTGTTCCTGATTTACTTGTGAAAAGATCTCTGTGGGTGAATCAACCAATAGGGGGAACCAGAGTGTAACCTGGGAAAAATCAAAAGGCTGTGAGAGTTGCCTCAGCAAGAGACAATAATGGTGTGGACTAGGAGTTGTCATGGAGCTTATGAGAAACTATCTGCTTCAAGGAGTCTGAGATGATGGGACTATACCAATCCATGCAATCTGTTCAGAATGGAAAAAACCCTAAGCTTCTGAATTATGTCAATAGGTTATTCACTAATGAATGGGTTCTTTTTGGTTCCTGAGTTAAGAACTTAGGATGAGTAACTTTTGGGACACTTAGCCCTCTTAAATCATTATCTCTGGTGATTAGGGTTCTGTGTGAGGTTATGTCCTTATGGAGATTTCTCAGACAGATTAATAGATCTTCAACATAAGTTTTCTCACTTTCTACATATCAAATGTCATCAAACCCTACTGCTTCTGAATTACCCTTTCTACCTCTCCTTTGTATTTCCTATCCCTAATCTATGCCATCAGCTTTTCCCATCTCACAGTTGCAACAGTATCCTAATTAGGTCTCCTTCTTACACAGAACAACCAGAGTCTGAAGCATGTTAAAACAAAAATCAGATTACTGTATGCTCTACCTCTTCTCTGTCATCTTCAGTGGTTCCCAGGGCTTACAGGTATGGAATTCCGATTTCCTAGCTTAGTATTCCAGTCGTTTTCTGAATACTGCATTTCTGTATTTAGGCAAGGCCACACCTAATTACTTTTCAATCCCAGAATTTTATTCACGCTGCCCTGCCTCTGTGATTTTTCTCATCTGTTCTTTTACTTTAGATTACGCTTCTCTTTCATCTCCATTCCCTGACTTTTGAAACTATGTTCAGACTTCAAGATTTGTCTTAACTAATACCTCTTCTTTGTTGCATTTATTTCCATTTAATTCAGATTTTTATTGAGTACCTACTATGTGCCAGTCACTGTGTTATAACCAAAGGCTATAAGGTTGAATAAGAAGCATTTTCCTAGCCCTCATTAAAGACATCACCATCAAATAGTGTGGTCCTACTTAGATTTCCTATTTTTTCTTCCCAAGCCCATTGTTTTACCTTAAAAAAAAAAAAAAAAAAAAGCCAGGCTCGGTGGCTCAACCTGTAATCCCGCGCCTTGGGAGACTGAGGTGAGTGGATTGTTTGAGCCCACGGGTTCGAGACCCGCCTGGGCAAATGAGACCTCATCTCTACAATAAATAAAAAAATCAGCCGGGCATGGTAGCACGTGCCTGTAATTCCAGCTACTTGGAAGACTGAGGCGGAAGGATCGCCGGAGCCCAGCAGGTCGAGGCTGCGGTGGCCGGGAGCGGCCACTGCACTCCAGTCTGGGCAACAGAGTGAGACTCCGACTCAAAAAAAAAAAAAAAAAAAAATATATATATATATATATATATATAAAACACAAGTGGGTACTCTCAGTGGTTGTTTGTTAATTAAATGACTATTGAAAGACATTATTTTGCTTTCTGTATTGTATTTTTGATACTCCTTCTTGCTTTTCATCACCACAAGGAGTCTGTTGGCTAATGAAGTCAAGGCCCAAGTTCTAGTTATCCATTCTTTCTCCAAAGCATCCAGCATTATATTCTGCACACAGCACATCATAAGTTTATGTCTAAGGTATGGGGAAATTTTTAAGAAGGAAAATGTTCTGAGTGGTGACTCTTGCCTTTTACATATTTGGCCTCCAAAAGTCACAGACAGACAACATCATTCAGTGAATTATTTACAGAAAGCTACTGTGGGGTTGAAGCTATTTGTCCTCCTTAACTGAGTATCTTCGGGTGCAATGAGAAGAAAGAAGGACTAAGGGAAAGAAGACTTGCACTCAAATAGAGCAGACATTTTACTGCCTCCCGCCCATCTGTTCTCATTTAACATCTAAACATGCTTCAAAGGCATGTTTTTACTTGACACACAATGAGTTTTTCAAAGTAACTGTGGGCCTCTGACTTTCAAAAAAAGATTTCAAAGAAAAATCCATATATTAAATTTTTTTTTGTAAAACTGACATCTATTAAACCCTTACCACCATTTATGCAGATTAACAGCTTGAGGGGTCTGTGTCACTGTGGCTGCCTTCACCATGGCCAATGCAATTAGGTTTGACCATTGAGAGTGTTGCAGCTACATTTGCACTTGGGTATTATGTCCATGGCCCTGGATACCACTGAGATCTTGATTCCTTAGGTCCTTTATGCTGTCTTATTTATGTGTTTGTTTCTTTGTTCATCAGGGAACAAGTCCAGTGTAGCAGGCTCTGTGTCCTGATATATCTCATCAAATTACCATAACTACTCTATTATAGAGATAGGCTTATAGTGTTTGTACCGATAAAGTGTTTGTGGTTCAGAGAAGTTAATGAATTTGTCCTAGATAACACAGACAATAATGAGAAGAGCTGGGATTCAAACTTAAAGCTGTCTACTCCCAGAAGAATATGTGGAATACAAGTAAAAAATGTGAACATCTCTAAGCAGAGATAATGAGGAATTTTCATCTTGCAATGATATATTTAGGGTGTTATTCAAGAACTGTTCCTTGGAACCAGGTCTCTCCTATGATGGAACACTCTCAAAAGGGAGAGCTTAAAGCATCATATGAATTATTTAAAAGCAAAGAGCTCTGTAACCTGTAAACTGAGCATTTGGGATAATCCAACATTAGGTCCCCAGAGAGGAGAGCTAAATCAGATGAGATTTTTTTTCCCTCCTCCCATCTCAAATTTCTGTCTACCTTTGATTCCTCAGGATGAAATCAACTGGAATATTTGTTGACTTAGAAAAAAAAGGCAACCAACTACATATTTGTGCAATTCAAGTGTTCCAAGAATTTTTAGGTCTAGAAATAAGTTTAAAGTCTAACACTTGCTTATCATTTTTATTGAATAACTGAACCCAGTGTGGTTATGTAAATTGACCAAAATTATGGATGAATTAATGATAGACACAAGGCTAGAACGTCCCACCTAATGAGTACCCTCTGTCCTCTTGTGCATGGCCTCGTACAGCAAGTGTGACTCTCTCTGAACTTTCAAAATACCAAACAGCACTCTTTTGACATTTAAAATCAGAACCTTGTATTGTCAGTAATCTTTTCTACTCAGATACATCAAAATTCATATATGCAAAGGTCCTTTTTTCCTACATATTTTCAGTGCATAATAGGCATGTATTAAATTTGTTGCTCTTGGTTAAAAATGATGATGGTGATAACAATCTTGAAGCCCTCATCTATGCAGGTTATATTGTTTATGGTGGAAAAAATTGCTGATAATATTTATATTGGCAATGACAAAGATCAACGATGACAACTTAGATGGTGATAGCAATAGTAATATCTCCAACTGGTGCCAACACTGATGTTCACGTTAATGTTGATGATCATGATGGCAATGATGATGTTGAAGGTGCTGATGATTGGAGGAGGATGATAAGTGTGACTCTATTTTCAAGCTATACAGCTTTTTGCCCAGGCATGTTTGCAGTTCTGTTTGGACCTATTAGACTTTCCTTCCTAGTACAAGCTTGATCTCAGTTCTCCTAAGAAAAGAATAAGTTAGCAGCATACCACAACTGAAAATGAGGGGACGCCGGACTCAGTGGCTCAGCTTATGGTCCCAGCACTTTGGGAGGTTGAGGTGAGTGGATTGCCTAAGTCTGCAGGTTTGAGACCAGCCCGGACAATCTGGTGAGATCTTGTCTCTACAATAAATCAAAACTTAGCCAGGTGTTGTAGCGTGCACCTGTAGTTCCGGCTACTTAGAAGGTTGAGGCAGAAGGATCACCGGAACCCAGTAGGTTGACGCTGGTGGCCAAGAGCATGCTGCTGCACTCTAGTCTGGGCGACAGAGTGAGACTTCAACTGAAAGAAAGAAAGAAGGAAAGAAAGAAAGAAAGAAGGAAGGAGCTGAACTCAGTGGCTCAGCCTGTAATCCCGCACCTTGGGAGGCTGAGGTGAGTGGATTGCCTGAGCCCGTGGGTTCGAGACCCGCCTGGGCAACTTGGTGAGACCTCATCTCTACAATAAAAAAAAAAAAAAAAAAAAAATAGCCAGGCGTGGTAGTGCGTGCCTGTAGTTCCAGCTTCTTGGAAGGCTGAGGCGGAAGGATCACCGGAGCCCAGCAGGTTGAGGCTGCAGTGGCCGGGAGCGACCACTGCACTCCAGTCTGGGTGACAGAGTGAGACTCCAACTCAAAAAAAATAAAAGAAGGAAGGAAGGAAGGAAAAAAAGAAAGAAAGGAGGGAGGGAGAGAAGGGAAGAAAGGAAGGAAGGAAGGAAGGAAGGAAGGAAGGAAGGAAGGAAGGAAGGAAAATCAGGGGGAAAAGTCCTCCCGGAGCCTCTGGTGAAGTTGTGTTTCTTCCTGAATGATACCGGAAACCACTACCAAGGCACGAGAGATCTACTGGGGACACAAAAACACCTGATGGATATATATCTTAAATATATAACACACAATGGATATTCAATTGTTGTTTATTAATTAAATGACTATTGAAAGAGTAGGAGGGGAAAAAAAGAGAATGGGTAAATAGAAAGAATGGGGAGGTTAAAAACATCTTGGTGCCAGAAGGCTTGAACTTGACGTTTGCTCTGTTTAATCCCTAAGAACAAACAAAACTTTGACAATCAGGTGAGTAATTAGATTAAGGGGTGTGATGGTGGGCTCTGGAGTCAGAAATGTGTACACTGAAATTACACTTCTAACACTTATTAGCTATGTGGACCTTGGGTGAGTCAGCTAACTGCACTTAGCTTCAGCTTCAGTGCTTCCTTATCTATATAATGGGGACATTCATATCCGACTTTTTTCCACGGTGAGGGTTAAATGCATGTGAATACTTGAATCAAATTATTCAGTGCTAACACACGCATGTGATTCCCTCATTTCCTTGATTCTTCTCTGCCATCTCTGTTCTATTTGGACGTGCAGATCCATTTTGTACCAGACCCATGGAAACCAAGACAGTCTTTCTCAATGGTTTGTTCCATGTCCTGATTTCAGTGATTCTCTAGAACTTTTTTTTTTAATGCCTGCAAGAACTTGATTAGTATGCGAAGGAGTGGCCAGTCCACTCCACACTGCAGCAAAAGCCCGGAGCCCAGCAGAAGGCCTTGGGAACCGTGCGATGCATTTCTCAACGGCAGGCAAAATGAACCCGGGACAAGCTAAGCTTTGCTTGTTTCTAAAACTCCGTCATAAATTAATGTAAAGATGCTCTTTTTCCTCACCAGCCAGAGGACAGGCGCGTTTCAGTAGGCAATTAATCTTGACTGATCTATATTAAATATTTATCTGCTGAAATGAGCCCAGTATTGTAGTGGTATTTTTCATTATAGGACTTTATCATTTCCAAAGAGATTTCCATGTGCTGGCTCCCTTGTATATATTAAACCCAAATTTCCTGTGGAATGACACATCTTTCTTGGCAGCGACCTTTTCTCTCTGTAACAAGCTACTGATATGTTGGAATTTACAGGGTGATAAACACATTTATTGAGAAGGAGGGAGAGGAGCAATTCAGTATTTGCTTCCCTAATAAAAGCCCTGGGGACAGGCTCAGAAAGGTGGAAATTGGTCCCCATTTTTCAGCAGCACAGGGTGAGGGGCAAGTGGTTGAGATTTGCCCTTGAAAAAGCCCTAAGGAAAGGGTAAGGAAAAGAATTGCTGTGATGATAGTCGTTTTATTTCCTTGCATTTGAATCTAGCCTTCTGCATTCGTTTGAGCCTTACTGCTTCCGCCTCCAAAAAGTAAGAGTATTTCTATTTTAGAAATGAGTGTCTGCCAAACAGACATTGAAATCAGGTAGAGCTGGGATTGGAACTCCGATGGTGGCAGAGTGCAGAACGCTTGCCTGGACCACACTGCCTCCCACAGGGGGAAGAGAGAAGTGCAGCTTCATCTGCTCCTGACTGAGTATATGAAATTTGATATTCAGATCTCTGGGTAGTGTGCAATTTGTAAAATCTGAGCGTCAGCCTAAGTCTACGCCATGCCTCTTGAAAGCACGGGCATTTCCAAAAGGAACTAAAGTTAAAAAAAAAAGTGACGCAAAAATGAAAAAAAAAAAAAGAGGAATCCAGTCAGAAAAAAGGAGAGAAAAATAAGACTTGTGTAGCAAGCTCTCCTAAAGTTGAATTTACATTTGAATCAACTCAGGATCTTGTTGAAAACATAGATTCTGCTTCATTCAGTCTTGGATGGGACCTAGGATTCTGAATTTTTCCAGATGATTCTGAAGTTGCTGTTGCTGGTCTGAATACTGCAATTTAAGAAGCAAAGTGGTAAAGAACAGGACTAAGAAGAAGATAGGAGGAATAATAGCAGCAGGTGTTGATGTGGCACTTGGCCTAAGAGATCTGAGACTGGGAAAAATTGTTGAATGCTGTTTAATTTCACTTCCCCCCTTTTGTTTTTTAATCCTGAGGACAAGGCTGTGTCCTTTGAAAGTGCCAAGTGTTTAGTGATCTTAAACTTTAAGGATTCTCAGACTTTAACTTGCATCACAATCACCTAGAGGGCTTGCTAAAACAGTTGCTGCCCCCCCACCCCACACACACAGTTTCTGAGTTACTGGGTCTGGGGCGGGGCCAGAGATTTTACCTCTCTAACAAGCTCCCAAGTGATGTGGATACTGCTGATGCTGCACATCCGGGAGAACCCTGTTTTGTATTACCCCTTCATTTTTGTTTTTAAAAGATTAGTCAATTCAATATTGTGCTTTGAAGTTGAGACAATTCTTGATTTTACCACCTGCATTGTAAAGAAGCACTCAGGAAGGGCAAGAGAGGAAAAATAATTTCACCTACAAATTAAGAACCAGTGAGGAGCAGATTTAGGCTTCACATTCTGTGAACTGCTGGTACCAGTCTTCTTTCTGCCTCTCCATAGCTCTGTATCCTTGGTCAAGTCCTGTCATCAATTTCTGCTCTGAGAAGATTTAAACGGAATCTAAGAAGTGGTGGTCAGTGAGGGTGATAACTTTGGCAGCTGTGATTAATATAACATTGAAAAGAAAAGAACCTACCTTCCTCCCAGGGGCAGAGAGCTTTGTGTTTGCGGTACACACGGAAAAGCACAACCGTGAGAGGTAATCTATCACCGCTCTCTCTCCCCCGTGACCAACTATTACTCTCTCCTTGGTTTCACTCAACATGAAAAACATTATTTCTGGGCAAAATTAAATTTGGGGTTTTTGAAAATAAAAGAACAACATTCTTGGTCCCCAATCCCCTTTCAGAATCCCTTTCCCTTTCTTCCAAAGGTTATAGCTCCTGGCATTGCTGCATATTGAATTTTTAAAAGGCTTTTCTGTAACAATAACAGTGGAGATGGGCTTATTTTTCATTGCTGCTCATCTTTGATTTCTTTCTTTTTCTTTCCTTACCCATTTGGCTTTTCCTCCCCTTACTCTTCTCTTTTATAATCTTCCCTTCCCCCCTTTTATTGTTCCTCTCCTTCAGGCCTCCTTTTATTACTGGATGTTGGAGTCAAAAGAAGCCTTCAGTTATTAGATTCAAACACTTGTTTTCCAGATGGGGAAAGGTTCATAAAGCCTTACTCCATATTGCTAGATCTTACAGAAGGGATGTGGCCAGGTCTCAGTTGCCGGGCAAGGGCTGCAACCCAAGTACCGTGGTTCCTTCCCACTGTGGATCTATCTGGCCCACTTTCCCTCTAAACACCGTTTTCAAGTTCAGCACTCTCTCCTGACACTGGCATCTCATCTACACATAGTAATTCTCAGGCAAGGGATGGGGGTGGGTGTGAGGCAAGGGGGTGAAGGGCCTTGTCAAAACTATTCAAGCCCTTAGAGGGTGTGGGAAAGTCAACATGTTCAGACCCTGTTGATGGATACATACACCTGCATTTTTGAAAATTCAAGATATCTATGAGCTATGATTCTGTAATTCCACTTTAGGAATCATTTCCAAGAAATACTCCCAATGTGTGCAGAGGTGCACTTAACAATATTTACTGCAACACTGTTTGTACTAGCCAGAAAAAAAATGAAACAACCTGAATATCTAAAAAAAATTATAGTGCGTTCTTATAATAACACAAAGCCACAATAAACAGAATGAAAACAATCTTCATGTACTGATCTGGAAAAGACAAAATATTGTTGTAATGAAAAATAAGGCAAGTTGTACACACACAGACATACATCATGATCTAGTTTTTGTTAGCAAATGTTTAGGCGTGTATAAGAATAGACACTAGATTAATGTAAGTGAGGTGATTTATATAAGTGAAACATATGAGGATATATTATAAGTTAATAGAATGATGAGTAATGATGAATGATGAGTAATTTTGAATGATTTTCAAAAGAGAAGCCCCCCCATCATCATATGCTAATTTAGTCTCACTCAGTCCTAGAGTATACCATACACCTCTATAACACCTCTATATACCCTATAATAACCTGTAATACACCTCTCTCTCTCTTTCCCCCTCCTCCTATTTTGCTCTCTCTGTCTCTCCCACATTCCCTCTCTTCCTTCTCATAGACACTGCCTAAATGATTTTTGAATGCCTACATCAGTGCTAAAAGACACACAGAGGAAGAGAACTGGTTTCCTGGTAGTTCTTCCGCAAAGCCAGGCTGATTGATTGCAGACTGCAACCAGGTCCAACTTTCTGTCCCAAATGACAAATGAAGAGCTCTTAAAAACAGAATAAAATATCCCACATTCGGAAAAGTATCTCTGCCAGGCCAGGCATGAAAGGCAGTGAGCAATGAGAACTGTGTGTAATTCCTGACCCATCCGTAGCCTGTCTCATTTCTACACTCTTGGAACCAGTGTCAGCAGTGTTAACTGTACCCCCTGGCATGGGCCTCAAGGTCTCTTCACAATCCAGTCTCAAAACCTAACTCAAAACCCCATCTCCTCCCTTTCCTGCACCTTTGTGCTGGTGGTGCTGAGTCTGTCCCAATTTCCTGGGCACATCAAGTGTGAACCTCTGTGGCTTTACCACTGTTTCCTCCATCTAGTAAAAGTAGAAGCAGTCTTCAAGACATGGCTGAATGACTCCTTCTCTCAGAAGTCTTCTTTCATACATTCTTGTTCTTTCAGAATTAAATAAATCTCACATATTCTATTATTAGAGCAATTACTTAATATTGCATTGTACCGAACTGAGGTGGGCCAGTTCTTCACATCAGATTGTTATTGAGGACAGTTGCTTTCTCTTTGTATTCTGAATGCCTCATGCATAGTAGATGTTCAATGAATGAAGTAAAGGATGCACAAGGGGACAAATTATTAGGTGATGAATTGAGTGGTGACATTCCCAGTTCAGTTATGCCTACTGAGTAATTACTGTTAAATCTTAATTGGGCTTAATTTAACAGCATTTAAAACTACTAGACATTTTACTCATGTTCTCAATATCTAAAACTGCTGCATTATTTTTCTTTATATGTTACCATGCTTTCATATCTCTAACATTAATTTCCTGCATTTTTTGTGAAACTTAATTCTGTAAACACTTACCTATGTCACAAAAAGTCTTTCCTGAGATCATTTGCTATTTTTCTTATGTTAGACATTTTATTTTATTACCATCTTTTCCAAATTATAACCGAGGATGTCATGATCCTCTCTGTGCATACAGCATTTTACTTCTTTTGAATTATTTCCTTAGGATAGATTCCCAGGAGAGGGATTATTAGGTCAAAGCATATGAACATTTTTATAAGCCTCATTAATTTTGACCCCACTAATTCAGAATTTGAGCTGATTTCGGCAAGTAGTGAGCTTTCTTTTGCCTTATATTTGAAAGGGAAATTGTTAAATAATAAATTGGCATGAACATAATTTCCAGGGTGCCATTGACAATATTTCATGCAAACATTTTAAGCATTTTTTTAGGCATTCTTTTTTGCATATGAAATGAATATGCTAATTATGGTTTATTATCATCTGTTCATTAGTGCAGGCCTTCAGTGATCAACACTTGTTCAACCATTTTCACCTTTTTCTATACAATTGATGAGAATGAGACTGGCTATCTCTGAAGGGTTTTCCACTGATTTCATTTGAAACACATGTTTTAAGCAAGATGTTACTAGTTAGGTATTATTTTAGGTGCTAAGATACGAGGTAAATAGGACACGACCCTTTCTCTCATGGAATTCAATTCTATTAGGGAGACTGAATCTCACATAGGCTGGCACTGTGGCAAAATTCCCGTGGCTAATACTGTAACTGAGTTAAGTTCTAAAGGAGTAGGAGTTTTCCACCCAAAGAGTTTAGATAGGAACACATTTTTCAGTTATCACATGCAATAGATGATGTTTGTTTGTTTTTAAATATTAAATTATTTAACCTTTTCATTAATTCAGACTGAACTTTTCCCAAACAGCCTGAGCTCCTGTTGCTTTGTTTATCTCCTCTGCAAATAGCACTGGGAAGTACCTAAGGGGATCAGAGTTCTGAACTTGGCTTTGTTCCTAATTTGCTCTGAGCACTGGCAAATCCGTGTATATTTTTGTGCGTCAGTTTTCTCATCAGTAAAATGGAAGTAATGTATTATACCTGCATTCTTAGTTGGGATATTATGAGTATAGAAAATTAATTGATATAAAAATTATTTAAGTTATAAAAATGCATCTTATGTGCTCAGATTTTACAGGGCATCCCTTCATTCCTCAGGCCACCTGCTCCCTCTTTCCATTTGAAGCTCCCTATTGAAGCAGTCACAAATAGAATCTTTGGAAAATGAAAATGGTTCCCTAATAAGCTCTATATGAGGCCAGAAAAAAAGTGCCAAACAAAATCAGCCAACAATCAGTCAGCAAGGCAGCCCTGCCTCTGACTGTGTAGGGAATGGTTCACTGCTTGGAAAGATTAAGGTTCCAAATGCAGCCAGTGCCCTCGGTGCAGCAGAGCTGTGGGAGAGATGCAGGGAGGTGGAGAGAGGATCTGTGGGAGGGCTGGAGTGAGGACTCAGGGAAGTCAGGGATTCTGGAAGGACCTGAGAGATCATCCAGTAGAAACCTTGAGTTGTAAATACAGAAGAGTCCCACAAAAGGGAAAAGACAAGAAACAGGATTTATTTATCTCACCCAAATGCTGAAGGAAAAACAAACAAACAAACAAACAAAAAAACCAGTGGACAAAAGGCATGGGGCTGCAGCTTTATTGAATATAGATAGGGAATAACTATATAATATTCTATATATGAATAATCCATATACACAATAGGATTCAATATGTATAAAAGAACAATCCTAAGAAGGCAGAGTTTTCAGCCGATGGAAATTTTTGTTTTTTTTGTTTTTTGTTTTTGCAGAGGTAGAATGATCTCTTTTTCAAATATATCAAAAGAGAAGTTTGAGTATCAAGTGAAAAGTGGGAGATGGGAGGGGGGACTTTTCTCAACATTCTTCAAATATTCCTTTGTCATAGATGCCATACTTTCAGCCTAGAGATTTCTAGATAGACTGAAATCTTAGGGAATTCTTTCTCTTTCTAAAACATTATGACATTTTTTTCCTAGTTTAAGACACAAGGCATCTAACTCTGATCATGAGACACTACTTCCCTCAGCATTCACCTGCATCAATCTGCGCTACTCTGTAAGGACCTTATAAGGGACTTTGGAATTTTTTCTCTAGTTCTGTCATGGTAGGGTCTTCTCTTGGGATCAGTGCTGTGTTGGTATGCTTAGCAACTATTTTTAATATTTAACAGTTGCTAACAATGTCCCCTCTCCTCTCCGCCCTCTTCCTTCCAAAGCTCTGATTGTTAGTGTTTGCCAGTTTTTTGTGGTGTAAATAACTTGATGTTCCCAAATGTGGAGTTAGGAAGAGAGGAACACATTCGCTTTCATGAGCTAGAAGAAGCTGACTACAGCAAACCAATGCCTGGAACTGTGTTCTTTGTTTTCTTCATGGAGGTTTCATTTCATCTAGGTTATTACAGAAGCGAATGCATTGGAATAAAGAGGGAAGAAGGAATGGAGGAAAGGATATGGACAGAAGGGAAAATAAAGACCAGAAAAAGATTGGGCATGGCAGCTACAGCCTATAATCCCAGCACTTCGGGAGTCCAAGGTGGGAGGATTTCTTGAGCCTAGGAGTTCAAGACCAGCCTGGGCAACAAAATGAGGCTTCATCTCTATAAGAAAATTTAAAAAATAACTGGATATAGTGGTGTTCCCCTGAAGTCCCAGCTACTTGGGAAGCTAACGCAGTAAGATTGCTTGAGCTCAGAAGGTCGAGGTTGAAGTGAGTCATGATCATGCCACTGCATTCCAGTCTGGGTAATAGAGTGAGCCCTTGACTGCAAAAAAAAAAAAAAAAAAAAAATACAGGAAGCAATCCAAAGGCCTTCAATAGGTAAATGAATAACAAATTATGAGGCATCCATACTATAGACTACTATAAATGGAAGGTGTTGCTAATAAACACAGCAACTTGGATAATCTCAAAGGCATTATGGTGGGTGAAAGAAGCCAGACTCAGAGGCCATAAACTCCGTGATTCTATTTGTGTGTCCTACTGAAAAAAAATAAAACCATAGCGTTGGAGAATGGAATAGTGGTTTTCAAGGCTGAGTGGTGAGCAGGTTTGATTACATTGGTAGATTTGGGGATAATGGGATTGTTCTTTACTCTGATAATGGTTAATAACACGATGTGTTTTTCAAAACTCACAGAACTGTACACCAAAAAAATCCATCAGTTCGATTGTATATGAATAATAACAAAATACTAATGCTTCAGGGCCCTGAAATCCTTGCCGCTAGCTTGATTTTAGCACTTGCTTGTTGGAGGGGACCAGGAGAAGGTATTTAACTCTGCAGGAATGTTAATGTGCACTCTTCTCCCACACTGACATTATCTGATCTAAGAACCACCTCCAAGGACAGAGGGCCTACATAGCAAGATAGCTAAAATTACTTTCACTTTTACTTACTTATATGAGCAAATGTAGTATAAATGCAGACTGCCCTGAGTGATTGAATGGAGAAGAGAGGAAACTAGTACAGGAACAACTTCCAAGAAGATTGTTAGCTTCTGCGATGTGGCTGCTGGGGCCAATTTGGTCACTAGGGAAGCTGGTTTTTTATGTCTGTTGCCAGAGCAGGAAATGTAGAAAAAAAATGCCTGGAAGTAGTGAGCTCGGCACAGGCACAAACAGGGCCACTCCCGTTGTCCAGGTTGTGCCTGGGTGGCTGGCTCTCCTCTTCCTTGGAACTAGCTTGTCAGGACTTACAGGGGATGTCCCTGAGGCATTTCTCATAGCATTCTAGGAGACAGCAGTTTTTTCTGCCTTAGGAATTCGGCTTTGGTCTTTCTCTTGCTCATTTCAACAGAGATGCCCAGGTCGGCCACCTCAACAAGATATCACTTGGAAGTGCAATTATTTCTTAAAAAACAATTTCCCCGAAGTTTTTTTTTAAACAATCAAAATATTTTCCAAAAAAATAAAAAATTTTGAAAGTGAAAAAAAGGAAAGATGGAAAATCAACAAGTATATCCTATTTACCTCGATTTGCCAGTCATGAGTATTTTGCCACATTTGTGCATGTACGTGCTCTCTCTCTCTCTCTCTCTTTCCATCTCCCTATTTCTCTTTCTCACTCTCTATTTCTGAAAACATGAAAAACAAGTTGCAGATATCATGACACTTCCCCTGTAATATTTTGCCATGCTTCTTCTAGGAATGAGGACATATAAACAATGAATACATTTATTAATAGAAATAATAAATTTTCTTATAAATAATAAATATAGTTTATAATAAATAAATAATTATATAACATTTAAACCCCTAAGAAATTAACTAACAATAATCACATAATATAATCTAATTCCCAGTATCCCCAGTATTCTCCAAAATTCTTTTATTGTTATTTTCCTTTTAGGATCAAATCCAAGGCCACACTGCATTTTGTTTTGTTCTTTCTAATCTCTTCAGCCCAGCGTCCATCTTTCCAGCACCATGTCTCAGCATGTTCACCTTGCACCTGCTCTGATGGCTTCTGAATTTTTTTTATTCCCTCGTATACGTTATATTTCTTCTCATCTCCAGGCTATTTTCTCTGCCTGAAATACTTCCCTTCCTTCTGTGCCTCTGGCTCAATTATTTCATTAGGTATCAGCTTAAATCTTACTTCCTCCAGGAAGCTTTTAGGAAAACCCCCTAGATGAGATCAGATGCCCATGGCTAAGTACTCCCGTTGCCCACTGTATTTCATCACTAAATATCTCATCATATTATAATGTAATGTATTTCTTATAATTATTTATTTCTTATACTTACTGTAATGCTCTGAGGCAGAAACTATGTCCATTTTCTCCCATCCATATCGACACTGGTCTATAGTGCAGTTCCTGGTAAATAGTAGGCATGTAATACTGGTTAGATGACTAAATCTTCACTCAGGTTATTTTTGAATGTAAATGGAGGATATCCATAATATTTTTCTGATCAAATGTTTCTTTCCAAATCCAGATTTGTACACCTAACTGCACACTTGACGTCTGGTAAACTTCTCAAATGGACTATGTCTAAACCTATTCTTCTGACTTATCCTCCCATTATCAGCTATATCTTTCTTACCCACAGCCGTCTCCATCTCAGACAATGTAAGATCTATATTTCCAATTGCTCAGGTCAAAACCTTTTACCCTTCCTTGGTTCCCGTTTTTTTCTTACACTTCACATCTAATACATTAGGAAATCTCTTTTTTACCACCTTGAAAATACAAATCCAGAATCTAATCACCTCTTCTCCCCTCCCTTATTACTTCCCTGGTTTAAGCTACCATCTGCTCTCTCCTGGATTATGGCGGTGGTCTCTTGCATAATCTCACCACCTTTAACCTTGCCCCTCCACATTGTATTCTTAACACAGAGTGACCCTTATAAAACATAAGTCCAACTGTTCCACTCATTTCATGCAATGCCCTGCAAATAACTCCTCATTTATTTGATAGCAACATTTAACATCCTTACAGTGGACAAGAGGTCCTACATGGCCAGTCCCTTGTTTTCCCTCGAACATTACCTCCTACTACTCCCTGTCTCTACCTCACCACTCTCTAGTTACCAGGTCTTCAGGTGTCCTCTCTACTTGGAAAGCTCTTCCACCAAATGTCAACATAGCTCACTCTCCCACCTCTTTTAGGTGTTTGCTTATATGTCATCTATTCTGTGAGACAAACCCTGACTATTGACCTACTTAAAATTGTATTCCTTTCTGCCAGTTCTTCCAGTCTCCCTTACTCTGTTCCACTTTTCTTCTTTTTTTATAATATGTATCACTTTCTAATTTATTTGCTTAATATATTTAGCTTATCTTCTTCTGCTAGAAAAGGAATTTCACAAGGAAGGATCTATAAATGTTTTGTTTATTAATGAATCTCAAAGGTTTATAATTGTGTCTAGTACTTAGTAAATATTTGCTGAGTGAATATATGCATGCATGCATGAATGAATGAATGGTGTAACAAAGTGGAGAAAGTGAGGAGTTCAAAATTCGCATGTATTGGGAGTCTCCTCCTGGTCCTTCTGCTTTCTGGCTCTGTGGCTTTGCACAAAGCATGTTGCCTGTGGAGCTTTAGTTTTTACAATTTAAAAATGAAGTAAATAAACATCTCTACCACACAAAGCAGTCTTAAGGTTTAAACTAAGTTATTTGAGATACGCTTTGTAAACTGGAGAGCACTATATAAATGTTAGCTTAAAAAAGGGAACGGGGGTGGGGGGAAAGAAAGACTAAAAGAAGAGAAAGAAACCGTGAAGTAAGAGTGACCAGCAGGGGATTATATGGGCAAACTCTCACAATCCCAATGCAAGCGCTGGAGGGGATAAGGCACTAGTAAAAATGAAGTAGAAGAAATTCAGGCTAAAAATACTTCAAGTCCCTGAGGAAGGGGAGTGTGAATCATTCCACCAACATTTACAAGGAATCTAAAAATTGCAAGTCACTGCACTCAGAACAAGTTGAACTGGTATTGATAATTTCATGGGGTTTGATAGGGACAGAGCCATATGTTGTAGCATAATTGTCGTTCAGGGTCACAAGAAATTCAGATGCCTGCTTTGGGAGTGCCAAAGAGGGAGGAATAATGATTATAAGGTACTATTCACCATCGATGAACACCTTTGTGTGATTGATCCTTTACACATTATCTCTAAGAGGAAACCTTTGAAGGAAATACCTTTATAATCCTCTCTGTGTAATAAATGATCCCAGAGAAATTATGTGATCGGTGCAAAGTCATACAGCTGGTGAGAAACAGAGCTGGGATTTGAACCTTATTCTGACTTGATTTCTGTTCATTGCTTACTATATTTTAGTACCTCTCATATTTTGTTGAGATGGAGGTCTTAGGAAGGTTTCCATAATTGAAGTAGGTGAAGTAAGATTTTATTTTGATTGTGAATGGATGAATTCCTTTCTCATGTGTTGAGCACCTACTAAGTGTTGAACACTGATAATAGACTCGCACAATGAGCTATGCAATGACTAAAACAATATTCTTGTTCTCCTGGAGATTGTGGTATTGTGGGGAAAAAGGCTAAGACCTGGAAAATATATGGAGAAAGGCAATGAGGTACAAACACATGGATAAAATAATTGCAGGCAATGGCACAATTGTCATAAATAAATGAAAAGTGGGTAATGGGGTGGGGTCTAGATTAGCTTTGGTAGCCAAAGACTGCCTCTCCGAGCCGGTTACCTTGTGCTTTGAATGTTGCCAAGTATCACTGCAGAGATCATAGCACGGTGTACTCCTTACAGGCTACAAAGGTGTGAGGGTCAACGTATTCTTGCCTATCTGAAGACTGCAAAAGACCAGTGTAGTTGAAGAACTGTTAATGGAAGAATGGTCGAGGGTGAAGTAGGAGAGGTAAACAGAGGATTGTCCATATAAACTATGGTAGAGAGTTTCAGTTTTTTGCTGATTAAAATGCTTTCTTTACTCAACTTCCCCTTCAATTATCTTTGTTCACTGGGATGACCTTCTAAGTGTTTTGCTGGATTCTTCCCTTCTCAGTCTCTAGATATTAGAGCACCCATGTTCTCCGTTCTCAGGCTGCTTTTCTATGACTTGGTCTTGATGGTCTCAACTGTTCTTATTTGTTTTCCTGGTCTTATAGACTCTACCCTGACGATTCACAGTTATATCATCAATCTAGACAAATTCCTTATACTTCAGACTCGTAGTATACCCAGCTATTCACTAACCTTCTTAAACGTATCATGTCAAAGTCTGGATTCTTGGTTGTTCTCTTCAAATGTGTTCTTCTACTAATGTTTCAATTTTTACTGAATGGTGTCAACATTGACCCAGATATTTGAAGCCCAGGGCAAGAAGTATGCTTTTTCTTTCCTACCCCACAGCAGTATATTCTATAGACTCTATTTAGAAATGTCATACTTTACCCCATAAGTATGTACAATTGTTATGTATCAATTAAAAAGAAAAGAAGAGAAAATACATCTCTGATGTATCCACTTACTGATCTCATCCAGGCCTCTTCCTGCATTTATCTGGATCACTGCAGGGACCGCATAGTGCTGACCTTGCTTCCAATTTTATTCCACCCTGCCTAGGTCTTCTGCACATTCTGAATCCTGACTCAGATCCTGGTGCCCTTCTCACACTTCTCTTGTAACTTTTCTTCGCACTTAATACAAAACTCAAAATCTTCCTAGTCAACCTTAAAAAAGAGAGAGAGAAATTCTGTTATTTGCAGCAACGCACATAGAATTGGAGACTATTATGCTAAGTGAAATAAGTCAGGCACAGAAAGACAAATAATGTGTACTCTCACTTATGTGAAATATAAATCAATTTTACTTATTGAGGCAGAGAGTAGAATGGTGATTGCCAAAGACTGGCAGTGGGGGAAATGGGGAGATGATGGTCAAAGTGTACACAATCTCAATTAGATATCAAGAGTTTGATTTTTTTTGACATCTATTGCACAACATTGTGAATATGGCTAATAATCAAATGCTGTACATTTCAATACTGCTAAGAGAGTAAATTTCAAGTATTTTCATTCCAAAAAAGGTAAATATTAAAGTAACAGGTATATTTATTAGCTTAATTTAATTATTCCACATCGTATTCAAAATTCATAACATCATTTTTGTACCCCATAAATATTATATGATTATAATTCTCAATATGCAATAGTAATAAAGTCCTTTTCATGGTCTACCAGGACCACTTCATGTGGCTTCTGCTACCTCTCCCAACTCTCCAAACATGCAGGCCTTCTTGTCATTTTCCAACACTCTAAGTCCCACTCACAAAATGGGGCATTTTGCACTTGGACTTCCCTTGGCTTGGAACAGATAGCTTCCTCTACATCTCCCTTATCTCATTCAAGTCTCTGCCCCTATGTCTCCTCATTAGAAAAGAACATGAACCTTCCCACCCTTGTTGCTTTCTGTTCTCTAAGCTTGCTTTATATTTTCTGTGAGACTAACCATGTATGACTTGTCATTACATATGCATTGTTATGTTTATCATCTGACCCCCTCATGAGAGTGTAAGTTCAACAAGGGCAACAGTTTGCTTGTAATTTTTACTGCTGCATCTCCCACATTTGGAAGGGTACCTTAAACATCACTCAAAAAATATTGGCTAAGAGAAGGAATAAGAAGCCGTGGAGTCAATTGAGTTTGAGAAAGACATGACCATTCTTTCCACAATTATTTCAGAACTTCCTATGTGCCAGGTCCCGAGTTAGGCACTAAGAATTTCTGAGCAAGCTACTATACCTTTCCCATTCTCACTCAGAAAACGTGATGCACAGGCTTACAATGTGGAGATCATTCTCAACCCTGACAAGAGCAGCTCTGGAGAAATGGGGAGAGGAAAAGAAAAGAAAAGAAAATATGATATATCAGAGACAGAAAAGTAAATGGGCAATTTTTGTACGACTGATATATACTTTGGGGAAGTGTAAGGTGCGAAGAGTGAGTGTTGGTGAGTAAGAGTGAACTGGATGAAGAACACTGCACATAGGTAGGACAAACTGGAGGTTAGAGTGGGTTTGTATGCTTGATGGAGCATAATAACAAAACAAAACAATAAATCTGTGTACCTACAGGAGGGAGGGGAATGTTGGTGGTCAAAAAGCACCTGGAAAGCTATGTGACCGGGATGGGTGACAGACAATGTTTTACTCAGTGTTAAGATATCAGGGCGACATTCTGGGTAGCAGCTAGTATCTGACAGTTCATATAAATAGAAGCAGAAGGAAAATGTAGGTGATGTTAACTGTGAGTGGGTCCACAGAGTAATTCATTGTGACTGAGATAAGGTCAGGGCAATGAGGAAGAAGCTGGGAATTTGAAGTTTACTTCTGGAAATCTTGAATGCAAATCAAAAGAGTTTCCTATTTGTTTTGTAGACTGTGGGACTCATTGACTGCTTCCCAAAAAGTTGAAGGAGGTGGTATGAGCCAACTCACACTTTGAGAAGATAATTCTGGCTGTAATATTTAGGAAGAATTGTAAGGCTGTCAAGGTAGAAGCAGGGGGACCAGGTGGGTGGCATTTGTACTTCTGTGTGTCTTGGCAAAGAACCTCGTTTTATTTAATCCCATAAGACTCCTTTCCTGCAGCTCTCTGGACTTATTAGATATGCTACTGATTGGAAAAGGGAAAAATGAAAGCACTAAGGTGTTAAGGACTAATTCCAAAATTCCTTGCTTCTGAGCATTTAATTGCCACCTCTGCCTACGCATGGAACAGGGTGCAGTAATAATAGAAACAGGAAGTCACTGAAGACTTAGGCAATTTGGAAATAGAGTCCTAAGGTAACTTGCCAGGCTCCAGGGGTTCTGTATTGGCAGTGAAACCGTCTGATTGTTGGGAGAGCCGAAGGGCATGAATTTCTTAGAGCTGGAAAGGAGAGAGGATCCATTCATAAGCCCATAAGCCCTTCATTTATTTAAGAATTGTTTACTGGGTATTTTGTAAATTCCAGGCAGTGTACTAAGAGCTGAGAAAAATAGGTACAGTTTCTGCCCATGGAAGTTACTATCTACTAGAGAGTAATGACAATGAAATTATCACACAGTGAATCATCACCAGCTGTGTTCAGTAGTCTGGGGGGACTGTAGTTGACTAAGGGAATCAAGTAAAGTCCTCTGTAGAAGTGACCTTCAGGCCCAGTCCCAGTGTTCTGAGAAGGATTTTATTAGGTGAGAATGGGGGAAGAAGATTGTCCAAAGCAGTGAAAACCTCAGAGTCTGTTCAGTCCTGAAGGTCTCAATTTTACTCTGTGAAAGAGTCACCTGGGAGCTTGTTTAAAAGGCAGAGGCTGCGTAGTATTCCATGGTATATATATAATACCACATTTTCATTATCACCGATCGGTTGATTTAGGTTGATTCTACATCTTTACAATTGTGAATTGTGCTGCAATGAACATGCGAGTGAAGGTGTCTTTTAAATATGACTTTTTTCTTTAGGGTAGATACCTAGTAGTGGAATTGCTGGATCAAATGGTAGATCTACTTGTAGTTCTTTGAGTAATCTCCAAACTGCAATTGACTCAGAAATGAAAAACCAAACACCGCATGTTCTCACTCATATGTGGAAGCTAAACGGTAACAAAGATGGAAATAATAGACACTGGGGACACTAGTAAGGGGGGAAGGAGATGGGGCAAGGGTTCAGAAACTATCTATGGAGTACAATGTTTACTATCTGGGGAAAGGGCCACCAGAGACCCAATCCCCACCACCAGAAATATGTCTATGTAATGAGTCCGCATGTGCACCTCCTGAATCTAAAATAAAGAAATTAAATAAATAAATAAATAAATAAAATAAAAGGCAAAGGCAAAGACTCTGTTTGTTAAGTTTTGACTGAGCTCTCATTTGTGTATTTTAACATGGATTCTCACAAAATTCTTGTGCACATGGCCAAAGTACCTCAGGTTAAAAAAACACAGAGGGAAATTGAGTCTGATAGTTTTCAAATTGAACTCCCTGGCTGTTTGCATAACTGATTAACAGAAGTGCTTTCAGGAGAGACTGAGAATCCAGCATTAGGGACTCTAAAACACACTGAGGATTGGGTTTTTTGAACCTGAGTTTCTTTATCTGTACGATGAGAATGATCATAACCAGCTCCCAGTATTAATGTAATATGTTCCTCCCATATTGGGTGGCTACTTTATGTCATTTTTTTGTATGTGCTTTAGAAGAAACAATAGAGTTGAAACTCAGACTTTGGGGACAGCCTTGGGACAGACTGAGGCAGATACTGGGCAGCCTCAGTGTGTTTTAGAGTACTGTCCAACTAAGAGCTGAAAAAAAGCTAAGTAGGTAGGCAGTTCTTTTCATAACTTAACCATCATCCTGGTACCTGTGCGAGACTAACACACATCAGTGATCACAGCAATGACTAATTCTTGACTGAATAATTTCCAATATACCTGGACATTCAGAAGACAGTCCCTAATGTTCTGTGTACATTTTTACTCTTCTGTAATGCATAGCATCTTCTAGTAAGTAAAGACAGCATCATAAACACTATCCAACCACCTGCTGGATTCTCAGTCTCTCCTGAAAGCACTTCTGTTAATCAGTTATGCAAACTCTGCTTTAATATCTTATGAAACAGGGACCTCCCTACTTTTTAGGACAGCTTGTTCAATTCTGATCAATTCTGATAGTCAGAAAGGACTTACATTATTGACTGGGGCTTTACTTTGCTGTCAATTCCTCTGGTTATCCTAGTTTTAACTCTCAGAGTCATGTTTTCATGACATTACAACTCATATACTACCTGCTAGGGAAAAAAAGGTAACATCCTCCTTCTTTTTGCGGCCTCTGGACACTCCACATGGAGCTTTTAATATCATTGTGTATAACAAGTCAATTAACTTGTTTAATCATCAAATAATGAATTCCACTTGAAACATGTTTGTTTTCTTAATTCAGGTGTGATCTGGTATTTTTAATCAGTTTTTTTCTGATGTATATTTACATAATGACTGTGTTGGTTAAGTTTAAAGGATGTCCAAGAAGGCTATGTGGGAAAAGGTCTTTGTTTTTTTAAATTTAGTTAGGCCCAGTAGTTTTCAAACATTTTGAGGGCAAGATAGTTTTTTTGGGTCAAAACAAAACAAACAACAAACAGACACACTGCTCCAGCTCTGAGTAGTAGTTCAATCTATACATTTTTGATCTGGCATCCTTGATTATAACCATAAAATACTTCGACTGGCCCAGTCAATGGGTTAAATCAGAATCAGCAAACTTTTCCTATAAAGGGTCACATAGTAAATATTTTAGACCGTGGGCCTTCTGATTTCTGTTGCAACTACTCAACTCTGCTATTATAGGATAAAAGCAGCAACAGACAATACAACACATAAGCAAGTAAGTCTGACTGTTTTGTAATAGAAAAATATTTACAAAACAGGCAGTGGGACAAATTTGGTTTTGGGGCCACAGTTTGACAACTTGTGAGTTAAATAATTTTTTAAAAATTTTGTGCATTTTGGTTAAGCAAAGAATGAATTTAGATTCCCAATTTTTAATATAGTGTCATAAGTTCAGTGAATGTGTGTCGAATGAGCTGAAAAAAATATATATAAATTTTTTGAGTTGAGGTATCTCTCTGTCACCCAGGCTGCAGTGAAGCGGCAGAATCACAACTCACCACAGACTCAACCTCCTAGGCTTAGGTGATCCTTTTGCCTTAGCCTTCTGGGTAGCTGAGACTATAGGTGCATGCCACCACACATGGCTAATTTTTAAATATTTTTTTGTAGAGACGGGGTCTTGCTCTGTTGCCCAGATTGGTGTTGAACTCCTGGGCTCAAGCAATCCTCCTGCCTTCATCTCCCAAAGCACTGGGATTATAGGTATGAGCCACAGTGCCTGGCCAATATTTGTTTCCTAGCTTAAAGCAGGGACAGGGAAGGTTTCTATATAGGAAAATGAAAGAAGGGTCTAGCCGAGAATGTGGATTTGGGGGAGGCTCTGAGATGGCAGCATGCTCACTAATCCTAAAGTATTTCATTAAGAAATAAATTGGCAATCAAGTGTAGCATTACTTGCTGGGAAAGAAGTTGTTCATTTTTCTCCTAAAAATATGCACTGTGCCAGAGGTAATTAAGCAGAACTCTGGATATTCAAGACCTGGATTTTAAAACCAGCTCTCCTACTGACAGCTGTGTGTCTTCGAGAGAATCGTCCTCCCTCTCAGAGTCTTTGTATTTTCACCTAAAACTTAAGGTAACAATGAAGACACTATCTGTAGTCCCTTGGAGCACTCAAATTTTGTGATCTGAAAAGGAAAATTCATATAATTGCAATGTTTAATGGGATTTATGATAATTGGAAAATAATTGCCATTCCAAACTTTTATTAATCTATATTTAGTTATGACTCATACTTTCACAGTAAATGCTTTGGAAATAAGCAAAGAGACAAATTGAGTCAACAGAATTTTAAATATTTTATTTACATGCAGTTTGTGTAATCCCTGGAGCCCATCGGCATATTAAGATCATTTAAAATAACCATTAAAAGTTATGTGTTACATGACAGACTCCCCTTTTAGAATGTCTTGCCAAAGGATACACAGCTAACATTTATTGAGTAGCTACTACTGCCAGATTAATTGTGTTCATTATGTTTAATCCTTCCAGCAATGCTGCAAGGTAAATACTAATATTCCTACTGCACTGATAAAGAATCTCAGAGGTGTGGAGGGATCTGCAAATGGCCATTCAGCCAATTGATGGCTTTATGCTGCGATTCAGAGCCAGGCCTGTCCTACTGTAAAGCCTGTGCTCATCCCACAGTGCCACAATGTCTTTGAGAAAGGACCTGTTTTGCATCCTGTTTTTAGGTGCTCAGTGGAATGGACATTTGCTTGTCCTTGGTGGCCTATATTTTGTTCTACAGAGCATTTCAGGGGCTCCTGGCAGGATAGTTTGGGGGAGTCAATACCTTTCCTCCATTTCCATGGGGATACCAGAATGGACAGGGGAATAGAGAATAGGAAAAAGCAGAGAAGGGCCCAGGCAGAGAATCATATAATTTGAATCTCCATCCCAGCTCTGGTGCAAAATTACCAAGCTGCCTTCACTGCCCTGGGCCTCAGTTTCCTCTACTTATGGTGGAGATGGTAATGCTCTTCATTTTCTAGGTTGATGGGAGGACAATGCGTATGGTGACAGAGATTTGTAAAGGACCAAGTGCACTACAGACCGCATAAAGTCAAGATAGTAAGATGAGACAGTGGATCAGAGTAGAGACCACCGCATCTGAGATTAGGATTTATATTCTAGCCCCTCTTGTCATCACTGGTGCTATGGCCTTGGCAAATTCCTTTCTCTCTCTGGGCCTCGGTTTCCTCATTTATGAAATGAAAGGACTGGCCTTCCATCCTGAGGTTTTGATTCTGTATGGCAAGGCAGTGAGCATCTCTGGTGCCTGAAGAATGTTCAGGAAATGCTTGCCCATAACAATACAATAAAGCAAGTACATTCTAAGCTCTATTTCCATGATTAATTCTCATGATCTTCATTGTAGCCCCCACCCCCAGTAATAGTGCTTCATGAAAAACCCTACTTGCTTGTCTGAAAATGGTTCATTTATAAAAAAAAAAAAGCTGGGCTGTTCTAAGTGTGTCTGCTGGGTTTCTGTTTTTCCCTCTCAAGCTTCAACTCAACAAGGAGCATGTAGCCCCTTCCAATGTGCTGCTTCTGGACTAGTTGCCTCCACTTCTCAGAACTTATTCCCACAAGAACCTTCAGAACAGCTATGGGGTTTGGAGTTGATATAAAACTGTCCTTACTTAAGTGAACACAATTTAGAAAATAGAATTCTATACAAATTGAAGCAAAGGTTATTGTAGTCTCTGAATTTAAGTCAATGTCTTTACTTGTAATTAAAATAATTCTATTCATAATCACGTTTTCAGAGACAGTTTTCTTTTTCTTTTTTTTTGAATCCTGCTTTTCCTCCTCTCACCCCTCTGGGGCCAGAATGCTCTGAGAGATCCGCTTGGATGCTGCTGTTTCTCGGCTGCCCTCCCAGTTGTGTTCTGGGGCATGAAGGCAGGCAGGGGATTTGGAGCTGACACCCTCTCGTTAAGATGCATCATTTCTACTTCACATATGCCCTTGGGTTCACCTTTCCCTGCGCTGGCTGAGGATTGTGTGGTGGAGAGACTGGAAACAGCAGGCAAGAGAAATGCCCTCTCTCCTTCTCTCTCAGCTCAATGATTTCATCTCCTCAACTCTTTTCCTCTGTGATTCCCCTTGTTCATCTCCAGGGATAATTTGCTGCTAACAATAACAGAAGCAGTCCCAGAGCTCTCCATCACCCTGATACTCAGAGGCTTCTTTGTATTCCACTTCCAGATGATTAGTTAGTGCAACCAATGGGATAAGCCACCCAGGAATAAACAAATGCAAACATCTGATAGCTGTAATCAATCATGCTTTCAACAAACAGTTATTGAGGGTATAGTGTCTACAAAATATTCTCAAATCTATGTGTGGATTAAGTCAGACCAGCAAGGAGCTGCATATCTAGACTATAATAGGTCTGGTCATCATGAAATTGCTTTACAAAATGGTGCCTTGGCATAACATTAGGCTGCCTTGAGCCCATCAAACTCATTGGAGTGTTGCTGAAGACATCACCCAGTAGCATCAACGACACTGGTCTCTTCGTGAAAAACTACAGAACATGTTTGTGTCTTATTGTATGGATCCAGGGAATCTATTTCTTCTATAGTTCTGAACAACTACTTTGCTATTTTCTTGACCGTATGGTCAATTGGCAGTGGTTCCCTTTTTCCACTGGTTGCAAGGAAGCTCAGAGATATATGCGTTCATGTCCATCAAGTGTTCAGGACTTTATATAATTCATTTTGCATGTAATTTTAGCTCAAACTTAAATTTTCTATTCTTCCCTTTATTTTTCCTATTTTCTCTATATTTTAAAGCTTGTAAGGTATGTACACTCTTGAAAGTGACCTCTAACTATGTCTGAGATGAGATTCAAGTAAACAAGCCATACAACATGCTCTGTGAGGAAGAGTAAAACAGCTCTTCACTAATTTAGAGGTCACTAGTAGCCTCAAAAACACATTTACCTGGTGTTTCCTATGGACCCAGGACTGCTGGAAGTGTTCCCCTCACAACCCCAGGAAGTCAAAATTGCTACCACTCACCCCATTTTACAGATGAGAAAACCAAATCAGAACATTTAAGCATTGCGATTATAAATGTGCTTTACACAAACTATTTAAAAAATAATGCTAATACCAAAGGCAGTTGAAAATTGTTCATACCCTGTTAAAATTTACAAAGAACTCTTCCAGCCATTATTTCATGCGATGTTCGTAGCACAATTTGCAGAGACGTATGCTTTTAGTCCTCATCACATATATGAAGAAATCGAGATGGACAGAGTTTATAAACTATTGGTCTATCTCTTAAATTCAGTTGTAATGATTTTAATATACTTCACAAGAATCAAAACCCACATTCCCCTAAGTTTTATTGATTGGTAACTTTAAAAAGAGCGTGATTTGTTTTCTCTCACACTCTACCTCTATCCACTGTCACCCAACTTCCCATTGTAGCTGCTCAACAATGATATTAATGGTAACTACACACTAATATCTTATTGACAGCTTCATGATTTAGCATAACCTTAAACCCATCCCTCTAAAGTGAATACCATTTATATTCTATAGAGTGTAATCAATAGGTGACAGGGTCATATTTTAACCCAAATTCCTACCTTCATGGTCTAGGCTAGAGAATACAGGGCTGAGGATAATCTAATTCAATCAGCTTATTTCACAGGTAGAGACATCGGTAGCCAGGAAAGGAACCATCTTCCTGAGAGCACAGAGCCAGTCCCTCTTCCTGTCTCAAAATCTTGTCTTCTTCTTCCATGAAGTGTGTCATTGAGGGTGTGTGTGTGTGTGTGTGTGTGTGTGTGTGTGTGTGTGTGTGAGAGAGAGAGAGAGAGAGAGAGAGAGAGAGAAAGCAAGAGCGTACACAGAGGACTAATAAAGAAGATGAAGGAGGATTCCTACAAAGACAATACTTAGCTCTAAAAAGAAAGCTTTGACATTACAGTTTTCTCTCTAGCTTCATCTTGACTCCTGCAACCCTGGCTCCAGTTTTCATCCATCCCCTGCCCCTGTTGTCACCCACCCTCCCATCTTTAGCTCCCCCAATGGGATGGGCCTTGCTGCAGACACCCCATGCCTTCCATCCAGGATCCTTTTTTAATCTCAGTTTAATTGGTTCGCCCACCCTGCTGAGATGCTTAATTGGGCATAAGCATATTCTGCAAATCCTATGCTGTTGTCAGTTCTGCTTCTCCTCCAAAGGGAATTTGCTTGCTCTGTGCACTCAGAAGGAAAGATAAATTGTATGTTGTGCTCAAGATGAAGCTGAGAACTTACATGAAATTGTTCGTGGGCCAGCAGAGCAGTTAGACCACATGGCAAGCAAGGCTTGCTTTCTTTCCTCTGTTTTCTTTTACTTTATTTTTTGAAGGTGGCATATTGTAGTGGAAAAGTTACTGCACTTGGAGTCATGAGCCCTAGTCCGATTTGAGTCCTGCTGGTCATTTGCTGTGTGATCTTGGGAAGATAACTTAATCTTTTTGACATTCAGTTTTCCCATCCGTGAAATGAGTGAGTTGGATTTCATGACTTCTATGAATGGAGTCAGAGTGAAGCTTTTAGAACAAGGACTATACTACCCATGGGGTAAATCAGGCCTGCTTCTTGCTTTTGTAAAAAAGTTTTATTGGAACATAGCCATATTTGACTTGTGTTGTCTTTTACGGCTGTCTCACACTACAAGGACAGAGTTGAGTGGTTGTGACAGAAACGTTTTGGCTGAAAGCCTTAAATATTTACTATTTGACCCTTTAGAGAAAAAGATATCCTACTCTTATTTTATAAGATAAATCATATTGCATCAGCTCCAAAATCTTCTTTTGACTTTTCATGTTACTTATACTTTAAAAATAAAAAGGTTTACTAAGGCTGACAAAGCCTTTTGAGATGTATGCCCTACTCATCTCATCTTTTGGGTTTTTATTTCTCCTATCAGCGTTCCTTTCATCCCACCCTCTCTAGAGCCTCTCTCCTTTCTGTTCCTCCAACGTGGCAAACACATTCTCATCTCAGGACCTTTGTACTTGCTGTTTATTTTTCCTAAAACATTCTTTCACCTCATTTCCTTCAAGTGTCTTCTCATATGTCATCAAATCAATAATATCCTTTTTGACCTATATCAAACCACAGCCTCTCCCACTTCTGGACATCTCAACCTCCTCCCCTTACTTTATTTGTCTTTATAACACTTATCTCCCTCGACACCTCACACGTTTGTTTCTTTGCCATCTATCTGCTCTCACCAGCATGTAGGCTCCTTGAGAGCAAGACTTTTTATCAATTTTGTTTACTGCTGTAGCCTCAGAGCTAGGAAATAGTGGGTGCTCAAATTTCAAATACAAAACCAAACTCTACATCCCTAATGTTGTTTAAATCTAGCTCAGAATAGATCTATGTGTTGTGGAGCCCTTTGACTTAAGTGTGTTTTGGTAAACAGTGCAAAAATCATAGAATCCTGTTAGTCACTGCTCTAACTTCCCTATAGTGGTTACAGAGCCACATAAATGCATTCTCAGAATGTTTTTAGTCTGGATTGTTGGCCAGTAAGGACAGTTTATAGACTGAAGTTTAATAACATAGTTTGACACACATAGTCCATTCTGTCATCCCTGACAGAATGGACTCTGCCTTTGTATTTTATCATTTATATATTACTTATACACCCACATTTGCATACACATATCTCTCTCTAATTGTCTTACCCTCTCTCACTCGCCTCCATTTTTGCACATAGATCTTCTTCTTCTTTGTTTATTATTATGATGACTATTGTTATTATTTTGAGTCAGTGTCTCACTCTGTCACCTAAGCTGGAATACAGTGGCATGCTCATGGCTACCACAGTCATGACCTCCTGGTCTCAGACAATCCTTCTGCCTCAACCTTCCAAATAGCAGGACTACAGGTGCATAACACCATGCCCAGCTAATTTTTTGATTTATTGTAGAGACGAAGTTTTGCCATGTTGCCCAGGCTGGTCTTGATCTCCTGAGCTCAGGCAAACCTCTCACCTCAGCCTTTCTCAGTGCTGAGATTTCAGGCATGAGCCATGGCGATCAGCTTTGTTACTATTTTTAAGTGTACAGATAGGTGATAATAAATGCATTTATATTATTCTCCCCTCTTTGTTTCCTCCCCACTTCCAGCCTCAGATAACTATCAATTTACACTCTATCTTCATAAAACCCACTTTTTAAGCTCCCACATATGAATAAGAACATGTGATATTTATCTTTCTGTTCTTGGCCTATTTTACTTAACATAATGGCCTCAGGTTCCATACATGTTGCTGCAAACAACAGAATTTTATTCTTTATTATGGCTGGATAATATTCCATTGTGTGTATATACCACATTTTCTTTATTCATTCATCCGTTGATGGGCACTTAGGTTGATTTCATATTTTGCCTACTGTGAATAGTGCTGCAATAAACATTGGAGTGCTTGTATCTCTTTGATATATTGATTATCCTCCTTTTGGATACATATCCAGTTACAGAATGGCTGGATCATATGGTAGTTCTATTTTTAGCTTTAAAAAAAAATCTTGGTACTGCACACCACAGTTTAATAACTTCCCTAAACAACCATTTCCCCTCCTCCTACCCTGCCCCCCAAAAGGGAACAGTTCCTTGGGATGGAAAACTCTATCCATGGTGCTGAGAAGGCAGTGGCACTTTATAACATCCTTCAGTCACTGAGCTCTTCCTAAGGACCTGGCTGTATGCTCAGCAAGTCAAATGCATTCTCTTACTTAGGCCTTACATCCACTCTGGGAGGGAGGAACTGGGTACCTGGCATTGGCTTTTTTCCTAGTTTATTTCAAGGAAGCAACTCAGATGGCAGGCCCTGGGTCTGTAGCTGGTGAACTTCACAGACTGTGAAGGTTGTTTAAAAAAAGGAATTGAGTCATGCATGCCTTATAATTTGGTGGTGGGGGTGACTCATTATTCTTCTGTATTGGTCCTGGTTCTACTATGTTTTTATATTCTACCTTTCAATATTTACATAAAAGAGTGATTCAAGAGTCAGTGTGGAGATTTTCTACATACAGCTCTAACAATAGCTAGCTGAGTGATTTTTTGAAAAGCTACTTAACCTCTCTGTGTAGATATTAGTTTTGAGGAATATAAGCATGTTCATATGAAAAAAGAGCAACCCAAGAAAGTAAGTTATAAATAAAACTGATAAACATGTATGCATATGTGTAAGTAAATACATGTATCTATATACTGATATGTGCATGTTTATATGCATATGTATATAACTTCATAATTACGTGTATATATAATTTATAAGGAATAAGCTGATGAGAAAATACTCTTTCTCAGATAGATTTGGTGATGCTTATTGTTTTGCATTGGTCAGTTGCTGAGTAGTAAATTACTCCACAACTTAGTGACTTAAAACGACAATATTATATCAATTTTGTGGATCAGGGATCTGGGTGCCTTGTCTTTGGGTTTCTCACCAGGCTGCAGTCATCTTAAGGCTCGGTGGGGAAGGGCCTGTTCCCAGATCACTTACACAGTTCCTGTTGTCATCCTGAGGCCCAGTTTTTCTGAAGATGTCGGCCTGAAGGCTTCCCTCAGCTCTTTTCCATGTAGATGTTTCCATAGAGCATCTCGCAACATGAGTGAGTGAGAGGAAGGAAGAGAAAGAAAGAAACATACAAAGATGAGGAGAACATAAGAGAGAATAAGAGAGAGCCATTGGGGTGGAGAGGGAGAGAGAGTGAGAGGGAGGGGGGAGGGAGGGAAAGGGGGGAGAGAGAGAGAGAGAGAGAGAAATGGAAGTTATAGTATTTTGTAGCCTAATTATGAAAGTGACATTCTATCATTCTCATATTCTATTCATCAGAAGCAGGTTCCTGGGCATAGGGTGATTGAAACTCATGCTACAAGCTATCTACCACACCTGTAACCTTCTTCTCAGCTGGCTGTCAGATCCCCTTCTGCTCCCCCAATCTGGTCAACCCACATGCTCCTTCTTGTTGCCTCCTAAATCCTATGCATATGCTTTCTCTTATATTCTGTTCTCCCCATAGCATATTCTGTATCCTCTTTCATTCTGCTCTTGCCCTTTCCTCCATATGGAGAGGTATTTTTTATTTTATTTTTTCCTCCTATTTATTTTATTTTTTGAGTATTGCTATGTTTCCCAGACTAGTCTCAAATTCCTGGGCTTGAATAATCCTCCTGCCTCAGCCTCCTGCTTAGCTGGGACTACAGATGCACATAACCACTCCTGGCTGTTTTTTTTAAAAAAACACACTTCTATT
Organism: Tarsius wallacei; assembly: GCA_963574415.1. NCBI lineage: Eukaryota > Metazoa > Chordata > Mammalia > Primates > Tarsiidae > Tarsius > Tarsius wallacei. The sequence goes on along the minus strand of CAUYQG010121235.1, from coordinate 862 downwards.
TATTTAAATTCCATGCAAACTTCAAAACTATAGTTCAAAAACAATCTCCTCTCTGAAGTTTTCCCTAGAGGTCTGAGAAGTTCATACTCTTCCATCTGTGTCCTGTAGTCCTTGATTTATGATAAATTAGAATGTTTTGCTTTTTGTTCCAGACTGTAAACTTATTAAGGACAGAGACTGTGATGTGACTGTCCCTCTACTGTGGACATTATACACTGCACTTAGTAGGTGCCTTGCTAGGTTCATTGAACACCACTATTGACTTAAATACCTATGTTGTACACGGTACTGAATTGACTTAGAATTTGACCTACATCATGCATTATGAACAGAGCTTTCTTTTTTCTTCTTTTTTTTTTTTTGAGTTGGAGTCGCAATCCGTCGCCCAGACTGGAGTGCAGTGGCTGCTCCCGGCCACCGCAGCCTCGACCTGCTGGGCTCCGGTGATCCTTCCACCTCAGCCTTCCAAGTAGCTGGAATTACAGGCGCCCGCTACAACGCCTGGCTCTTTTTTTTTTTTTTTTTTTTTTTTCTTTTTTGTAGAGATGAGGTCTCACCTGCCCAGGCGGGTCTCGAACTTGCGGGCTCAGGCAATCCACTCACCTCAGCCTCCCAAAGCGTGGGATTACAGGTTGAGCTACCGAGCCCGGCTTATTTGAGATTTATTGGTATTCCTCAGCATGAGTTCATTCATTCTTGGAAATTTTATAACCATTATCCATTAAAATATTGTTTCTCTTCATTTTATTATTTTCTCCAGAATTTTGATTAGA